>CAHIKZ030001236.1:2550000-2847500 GCA_903632075.3 Acanthosepion pharaonis
AGGCTGATGCTCTCATTATAGCTCATGGAAGTATCTCTATTGCAAAACTCTGTGAAAGCCTTCAGATAAGCGATTGTAGCATTTTAAGTTTAATGTAGTCTCTTTTGGCTACACAAATATTTGAAGAAAGTCTCTTCCCAGAGTGTTGCCAAACTTCATGATGGAACAGAAAATGGTTGCTGCACAATATGAACACCACACAAGGATAATCATAAAAATTGAGATCTAGGTTCAGCACTCTGGCTCAGAGTGCAAAAGATCAATATAGTGGTACCCCTGAGACTCACCCGGAAAAGGCAGTGTGTTTCACCACTGTTTAGACTCTAGAAAGGATTAATACTGTTAATTTATGCCCAGTGGCACCATGATCAATTCTGACTCTTTATCTGAACATCTCAGAACAAGGCTTCTTTGAACAAACCCACCTTTGAAGATGTCATGTTTTTATAGCATAACTAGATAAAAACATTACAACAGCTGAAAGACCAGAAAAGTAATCAGTGCCTGGGGTTAGATAACCTTACCTTGTCCACCCTATAATCCTGATTTAGCACCCTCGGACTTTTACCTGTTTGCACCCATGAAAGTGGGACATGGAAAATAGCAGTTGTTCAATCATAATGCAACAAAAAGAGGCAAGTCACATACAGTTAAGAAAGTAGCTAAGAAGTTTCTATGTATATTCATGGCTTTATTCAAAGCTCAAATATTGTGATTGAGAAGGAAGGAAAACTATATGAAACACTAGATTTGGAATCCGGAGATATTTTTTGTCCATTTTGGTGTTGCCTGCCTCTACCATTAAATATGCTTTAATTAAAGGACATATATTAACTTCCTGACCAGCTCATAAAAAAAAAAATACTTTTGAAAAGAAAATATTCTTTTTAATATTTACTGTAATTGGAATATTTTATAGAAGTGACTTACTGCTTTTTCGTTACTAAAAATGCACACAAATTTTTAATTTAGAATCTGTTCTTTTTAAGCAAATTATTCCACTTGCTGCTCATGGTGATAATGGCTCTTAACATGCTAAGTTCTATTAGTAGATATTGAATTTTTCATTTAAATAAGATTTGCTCATCTGGTTGAAGGATATTTTTTGAATGACTTATTGATGATCCTTAGTCTACAAATTAAGATCAAGGCTACTGGGCTTTCTTTTAAAAACAATTATTAATAAAGTAATCCCATCTCCTAATTAAAAAAAAAAAAAATTTGATAAGCCAAAATACAAGGATATGATTGTTTCTTACAACTAAATGATATTTGTGTGTTTTTAATTTTACAGTTACTTAATGATTTTATAATTTTTTATTTTTGTTTTTTAGTTTGTATAAACGCGTCTTTTTCCATGATAAAGTAATTTTCAATTTCTACACATTTACTTGCCATACTGATGAAAATTTCATTGTTTTTCTACTTGAATTTTCTGATGAATCGTAATTTGTAATTTAATGATAAAAGAAGCTCATGACAAGTTAGACAACTACAAAATACTCATAGAAATGACCCTGTTGTGTAGCATTGAATATTTGAGCTTAACAACTTTAACTAAATATTGCAATAACAATCATAAGTATAAATGCAGGTAATTATTTAAAGAAGTAAGAGGGTACAAATGAAAAAATAAAAAAAACAATTCTATAAGGGTTTCCATTTCACTGAAGCAGATGTTAAAAACATGCGAGCCATATCGCCGCCTTTTATCTTCACTCATGAATGATTTCCTTTTCTCACTAAAGCCAAACAATGTCTTTTTCTTCCATCTTAGTTTCACAATCAAAACTGAATTGTTTATCTGAGATAATGGTAGGGTGTAACAGGTGTGTTAATTAATGAAGGAACAAAGGAGTAGATAGGTTCACAATCCTCTATAGTCTTTTGAACAAGTGAAGAGGTTTATCTCTTGTTTCCTGTTTAGAAGAAACCAGAAACCCAATCATAAAGTCTCTTCATTCTTTTTCACTCTCAGTAGTCCCTTGCATCTTAGTGGCTTTATCACCTTGCTTAGGATGAATTGATTAAAAAAAGAAAAAAAAATGTTTTCATAACTGCAACTTTGTTCCCACATGAAAAGACAATTCTAACCAAATGTCTCTGGTTATGTAATACAATCTGTGAGGAATTACCAGTACACACATAGCACCATAGATTGAGGGTTGTCAATTGTCTCCAGTTTCAGAAATGAAATATCTGACACTTACAATCATGTTCCATTCAAACTCTAATAATTCACATCACCTTGTCAGTGTTCATACTGACTCAACAGATGTTGAACTACAACTGATTTAGGTCTGGACATTTCCTTGATATCACAATACAGTGACACCACCTACCATTACCTTTACAAGCATCTAACACATGACTTTTGGTACGTCTGTGTGATACTGACCAAAGCTAATGATGAAAAGAATGATCAGGACAATAGTCTTGAATAATTCATGAAAAAGATCTAAGTGCCTAATTTTGAGTTAGGAAGAACCATTTGATTTTGGTCAGCATCAAGTAATTTTACTTCTGAATATTTGCTAATATGTAGAGTATTTCTTTCTTTGTATTCTGTTGTGTGTCTGTGTTTACCTGATGTCTTTCTAACAGTCACTATTTCTCCATTGTTGGTGTTTCTGTGACTGCCCTTTCTGCTTTGTGCGGCACTTTGTACACACTGCTTAGAAATGTCAACAGCATGGTGCTGTCAGTTGTTTGCACTTTCAGTGCAATCTAATCTGCATTAAGTACAAATGACACCCAAAGTTTTGGACATGTTTGGCTGAAGCCATTTCTATTCCTTCCCTTGTTCTTACTTTCTCTCTTAAATGTTTGGTCAAATAATATTTGAAAATACCAAAGAAATTAAGCAATTACTATTTGTTATGAACTTTTATGAATATAGATTTTTTTTCAGTTTCCGCTATTTAACTTGAGTTCTGAAAGTCTGAGATTTTAAAGGCATTGACTGGATTAAAATTGGCAGTTACATGCCAAGTGTTATTACAGTTTAACAGAAAGGAAAAAAAATTAAATTAAAATCTTGTATTTGTATCATTTAAGGAACAGGTGTCAAATTTAGTTTGATTTGTGGCTCAATTTCATTAAAATTCATTGTTTTATTTTTAATTTTTTTTAACTTTTTTTTTTTAATTTTAAAATGTTTTGTTAAAAATATATTTATAAAGGTTATAAAACAGCTTATCTTTAAAAAAATATAATATTTTAAGAGAGAAACTGTAAGAAGGCTTTGCAAACACAGCTTCAGAGTGAAAGGTGAGCCTTTTTATAATGGAAATGTGAATTTTTCATGTTAGTACTTACAGTCATGTGTTTACCATACACATGTCCTAGTTTATCCTGTTTGTTCTTGTTAGTGATAAAGTACTGCTTTCTCTAAAGGTAATTCTAATTTTACAAGTTATTTTATTTTAAATTTTAATATCTACCTACCCCCATGATGCCAAAGTAAAAAAAAAAAAAAAAATTACAGGTAATTTTTTTTGTCACATTGGCTTTTAAACTGACTTGTTTGATTTGCAGTGAATAAATTTGTTACTATAGTACAATGTCATCTTTTTATAAAAGTCAAGATTATAGTCAACATTATAAAATTCAAGAAAATATGCTTAAAGATTACAGCAAAAAAATTTGAAGAACACTCCCTTCACCCCCAAAAAAAAAATGATAATGCAGTTAGAGCTGGTTAAGTAACTACAAATAAAATGTCCATTTTCTCAAATTCCTTTTCAGAAGTAGGCTTACAACTACATGTTGAAATACCACTTCCTGTATTATTTCCAGAGTTAAGCAACATTGAGCCTAGTCAGTACCCACATGGGTGACCAACTGGCCAGGCACTGTAAGCTTAAATGTGTAGATAGTATAATTGATAATGGCTGAGTATTGTTAATCAGTGAGCCAAGTTCCAATTCACTTATGCACAAATATCCTTGGAAAAGGTATGAATCCTCCTCCTTCTCCCTCCAGCTATGGGTTAATTAGTAAAATTTGTATCCCTAAACCATTATCTCTCAAAAAATAAATAAAATTCTGACAATCCAAAAAATATTTTCTGGCTTTAAATAATATGCAATAGAGTGATAAGCTATAGAAAACAAATATTTTCAGAGATTTGCTTAAAATTACATGAATAAATCTTCAGACAGTTTGTCTGGAAAAACATCAATTATTTTCAGATATATCATTAACAAGGAATACCATTGCAGTGCATATAGATGATCTCTAAAAATATGAATTTCTAACTTCAGAATAAGCACATTGTTTTCTTGTATTTTCCATCGCCATTTATGATTTAGCTTGATGAATATATCTAAATCATAGGATTTGTGGAACATTACCTCTGTGAAGGCCAACCATTCTGGGAAGAGATATTTAAACCTTTGGTTATCTCATTAGATAAAGAGGAGCTGAAAACAGTTTCACTACAGAAGGACCCCCTAGGCAATGATTTAGATGTAGTGTTCTGATTACAATCAAAATTAGAAAACATAAATAAAAATAACTATATCTATTGTATATATTGATTTATAAATTGGGAAATATTATGCTCCAAAGCTCTCTAGATAGACTGTCATTAATACTGAGGGGGGGGGGAGTAAGTGTGTGTAGCACATATCACCGACATCATAATTTCTTAAATGAGCTCTACATGGATTGCCTATCACAGCAGTGTTCGTTAATTAAGTAAATGTATTGTACTGAAATACTCTTGAGTTTGAAATAATTTTTGATGAAAATGAAAGGAAAAAAATGTCTGCATTTTTAAATACTGAGTAGATTCAAGATTTAGCCTTTATGATTGACATTACTGGTCATTTGAATGATCTGAGCCTAAAAAATGCAAGGAGTCAATCAGTGACTGAACTTTCTTCATGTATTGAAGCATTTGAAATCAATCTAGAGCTATGTACTAGTCAAGTATTGAAAAGAGTGTTTATTAACTTTGAATTTGATGTCACTTAAATCTCTTCCAAATTATGAAAGAATATCCATTGAAAAGTACTGTCTAACTTTTAATCTAAGACTTCCAAAAAAACTTTTTAGATTTCCATTAAATGAAGCAAAAATTCTCCATTTTTCTCGTATCTCTTTTTTGTTAGAATAGACATTGAAGGGAGAAGTGGAGAGCCATGATCACCTGAAGGAACACAGCACATAAAAGATGTGATGAACTCCAACTTGAAATATGTATGAAGTGTAACAGAGCTGACATGAATAAGTTTTCAAATCTATACATAAAACATTCTATCAATATTTGGGAGATAAACATCCAGAATTCAAACTATTTGCTGTAGGAATAAAATGCCTCTTCAGAAGTTAATGGGTTTGGGAGCAGTTATTCTTTTGAATGAACAGATAAAAATATTATTTGAGAATATTGCATAACTAATTAAATATGATAATGAAAAACCAACTATTGAGTTTATTTGTTTAAACTTCGATATTCCTAGTAGAAAAACAATTTCAAGATGAAGCAAAATTTGAATAAGAAAATAAACATTCATATATATATATATATATATATATATATATATATATATACACACACACACACACACATACAGAGGTAATAATCAATTGGTAGATAATCAAAGTGAATTCTAATAATATAAAATATTAAAACTGATCCACATAAAGATATCAATGTATTTATTATAACAGAGTATATAAATTACATAAAATAGAAATCCAAATTTACCTCGTCAGAATAGCTATTTCAACCAACAAGTCCTATGTTGGCATATATATAGGTGCTATTAATACTAGCAGTTAATATATGTAAAATTATATAATTTAACATATATCAAAGTGAATAGTATTTCCACCTCTAAAGTGCTTAATATTTGTCTAAAGCAATAATTATTTAATTAGATATAAAAACATTCAATACTTATTGATGTTGACTTCAGTTTCATAATTTTCTTAATCACTCAACAGGATTTTCAATAAGAATTCTTATAGAAAGTCCCAATGAATAATTGAGAAAATTATGGAACTCAAAGTTGACATTAATAAGTATTAAATATTATTATATCCAATTCAATAATATATATATATATATATATATATATATATATATATATATATATATATATATATATATATAAGGGACTTTTGTCAGATTATGGATATCATTTTTCAATTATGTGCCTTTTTTGCCTGATCCTGTTTTGATTGTCCTTAATTCCATAGCCAGACACCTGTTCTTTTTATCAAGCCTTGGTTTTAAAAAAATCTTTATTTCTACATTTCCTCAGTTTCTATCTCCATTCTCCCTCTAAGGACTCTTAAAAAGAACTATATATTTACCACATGGAAGAAATTTTCCCACATGTATCTGCACACACATTTTACAAAAATATCAGATTTTTTTTCTTTATCTTTAATCCTCTGTGCCATGGCTCTCCTCAATTTCCTATGGAGAGTCATGATCGCCCTCAAAGTTGTTATATTGACCCTTCTGTCCATTTACTTTTGTCTTTACTATGGAGAGGGTTCTTGGAAAGAATTGTCATTTTCTGGCCTATGACATTCAGTTTATGCTTCTGTCAAATTCGAAGCTGAACAAGTTTAAAAACCACTGATTTAATATATTTTTTGTTATAGATGTTTTTTAACTTTTTTTTTCTTGAATAAGTATTCATTTATCATGCTGATTAGGACAAATGTAACACAAGGTGTTTCTATAGTGTCCGGGTACCCATCAGACCACTGAATGTTGCACAGTGGGTCATTTGGTTTCAAAAGAATTGCTCTGTTCTACAGACATTGGAGCCCTTACACAGTGCAATTGAGAATTTCTTACTGGGGATAAAATCTCTGAACACTGTTTCAATTCAAAGCTTTTTTTTTTGTAAAAAAGGAAGTGTATGCATTCGTTTGTGTATTTGAGTTGCTTCGTAAATAAACACCATCTGTTCATTCATTTATTTAAAATCAGCTTAGCTTTGGTGACTAGTATTCTCACCTGAATTTTGGTTTGGTCGGGGAGGATGTCACTAGAAGCCTGTAACTCTCAATCTGCTTGTCATATTGTTGAGTTTTTGACACATCTCTCAAATACTTGAATATAATGACCTCAGGATGATAATCATTTCACTCTAACTAAAAAGGCATCCTTCAAGAAATTGAATGACCCATTGTCATTGATTATTGCATTCTAAATAATAGAGGAAGATCAAAATTTTCTTTTTGTTAGGCTTCTGTATGCACAATTGTTTTCAGATAAGTCTTCAATGTTTTGATAATAGGCTTTTAATATTAGAAGCAAGCAAATTCTGGGTGAAGACTATACTTTTTATTATTGATTCTCTAAATTAAAATGTTCATCCTTCAAAGAAAATCATATGGCATCTTCATTGTATAAATGCAATACTTATATATTATTAGCACATTATTTGACTATAGCGCAAGATTTGAGATTCCAGATTTCAAAAGACACCTGAGAAATGCTGGAGATTAAAGTCACTGAAATGTGATCAGACTAACCAACCAACCACCAAAGATAGTAAAATAGTTTAACAAAAATGCATTTTTATTTATTGATGAATTCTTACTAACTTAGGGTAATTAGTAGCTTTGGTCTCCTATTTTAATCACTTTACTCATGCTGTCAAAAATGATGATATATTTTAATTTTTTTCTTTATTGTTATTGAGAGAGTATACTAACAAAATGACACTAAGGTACAAATGTGTACAGGTGAAGTCTGCATAGTAATACCATCAGGTCAGATAACCCACTACTTTCAGACAGTTTCTGATTGAGGGTGAACCCAAGTATCAAGTTCTGGCTTCCAAATCACCTTCAGATTTCACAGAAACAACACTCTTGATACCTGAGCATGATGCCCTCCAATGCACAACCTGTCAGAACATAGGGATACGCCCTGTTGATTAGGATCTGATAACTGACAAGCAGACCTGTGGTACTGAAGAGGATATTTACTCTTCAGTCAGTTATGTGCCATACGTAATACATGCTTAGGTGATCATGTATCTTTCAATACATGACTGACGATGCAGATTTTTTTCCACTGTGGGTTGCCATTTCTTTCTGCGATAGACCAGTTGCCATCCAAGGCTATAGAACCTGGTCTGTCCTGCTATTTATCCATAGCTGGGGGAGAAGACAATTCATACCTTTCCCAAGGGTATTATCATGTAAGTGAATGTAACGGAATCAACTGGAATTTGAACTTAGCTCTCCGATTTCTCAGTCCAAGTAACTATCCATTACTCCACTGCTCATCATACTTAAGACAAAATATGTACATATTAAAACCTCCAATCAATTATGATCAGAAGAAATGAGAGCTATACTTAGTGTAATATAAGGGCATTATTATTATTGAATTTGCTTTCCCCTCAAACCTTGCTCTCTATTTTTGAAACCGTCCACTATTGAGTTATCCCCCTTGCTCTGGTGACGGCAATACATGTCATAAGACTTAACAAATATGTAAGATTATTTTTAAAAATATAATTCAAGAAAATAATTTCAGTGACTTAAATTCTATTCATTTATTCAAATTTCTTTTTGAAAATGACTCTATTAGTGTTATGGGAACTTACCTATAATGATAATGGACTCTTCCTGACACTCTCAAGAGGTATAATGAATGAATGGTGTAATGAGTCGAAACAATATTAGTTCACTCTAAACCAGACGGACAGTCATTACTAACACCTTCAACTTCTTGTACTATATTTCTGTTGTAATATATCTGTTATTCTACTCTTGTATTCGTGTTGTTCTTCCTTGGTTCTAACCTTGGACCATAACTGTGGTGCGAGGATATTGGACCATAACAATTAGCAAACAAATTCACTTAGTTGAGCAGAGGGTACCCAGTGAGGATCAACTTGACCTATGAAATTGGTTTGCCAAACACCCCTCCATACCTGATTAGAAAATACAGTAATATGAGAAAGCATGTTTAAGGTGTTCTTCTGTTGTAACGGTTGTTAAAACAAAAACATTTTTTTTTCTTTTGTTATCTCAGATAACTCCCTTTTTCTCACTCCTGCTATCGCAGTTTTTGCTACAAGGATGGATAAATAAAATGAGAGTGAACAGCTTAAAACCTCTTTTGTTAATGATGGCTGTTACCTTTTGTGTAACAGGTGCTGGATTTAGAGTGATACATGCTTAAAGCTTAGTCTTTGTAAAAAAAAAAAAAATAGGCAGGTGGGCAGTATGACATCATAACTCATAATCTCATCTCCAGCCTCTCACTTCCTGTTACTAGAAGTTTAAGCGATCTCAAGTCATCGTTAAAAATGGCGGATAAACTTTCTTGGTATATTTTTAACAACACATGTAAATAAATACTAATAAGAGAGAAGCACCCTTTCTTCCTACCCATGCAACCGCTTGCAAAAATTGAATACTATAAGTAATCTCCAATCTAAAATGTTCCAGCTTTAAATAATCCCCAAAGGGTTAAAATGTAAAAAGAAAATTTTTTATTTTTTCAATTATTTGTAAGTTAGAATTTAACTCTGATTAATATCAGAAAATCAGACCAAGGTTTAGTGTTCAAAGGAAAATCTATTAAATATTTGCTGTAACCATTTCAATATGTTACAGGACAAATCTGAAGGGAGTGAGAAAATTAAAACTTTAACCAACGTGATGGAATATCAAATTAACAGTTTTACTCATAATTACTGGATCATGTGAAACTTTGCTGTCCTTTTGTAAGGATACTGAAATAATTAGAAATCTGAAGAACTGAAAACACAAATAAGTTTGTGTATGAAAATATTGAGTGTTGGAGATAATGTTTCCAGCTTGATAGTCATCAGAAATTTATGGTGTAAAGAAATTGTGTGAATGTGACACTGAGGCTGTGAGGTGGTTAACATTAATTCTGAGCAGAAAAAGGGGTTAACCTCAAAATGAAATATAAACTGGAAGGTAGAGAGAATGGAATACTTTTTCCCTGGTAATGTGGAAGTTGTGGAGAGAGGACCATCTGGATTTTCTACCCACCTCCCCAATGAATTAGAATGATGCATCAAGAGTTTTTTTTTATCTATCAAAAAGCTGGCATACAGGTAAAACAAGATGGCGATCGGCCCAAGGATGGAGAACATGTCTCTTTGTTGAGAATTTTGGTAAAATATTTTCATTGACGAAAACAAATTGGGGAATGATTTTATCTATCTCTCTGAAAGTTACAATGAGAAGCTGTGGTCTGGTTTGTGTTTTCACTGGACAGAGGTAATAGTAGGGAAGTGGAAAGGAGTCAGAGAATTTAAATTAATGAGGAGAATAAACTATGCACTTTCACCTATCCACATACAATTAGATTTGTCAGAACTGTCTTTTTCAGCCCTTAGAGGTGGGCAGTTAGAATACCAAGGAGGAAGAAGCAGAATCTAGCACCATCTGTGTGGAGTGATGGTGAAAGATTTGAAAAGAAGCAGGCTGGAGTTAAATGAGGAGCAATCCCTGTGACTACTCTCAAGGAAGGTGAGTAGTTCTCCAAATTTAAAAAGTTGATTAAGAAAGCAGAAATAAGGAACAAACAGTGTGATTGATGTAAAAATTGAGGAATCCCCAAATCCTTCAGCCCTACACCAGTTTTGGGCCGAAGTGCTTAAAAGTAGATGACTTTGGGAGCTCAGAGATTTGGGCTGAGAACCTGCATTGAGCACCTCTGGAATCTATGTCAGCTGCCACCATAACTTCCAAGAACTTTGAGCCCAGCTCCTCCGGAAGTTTAGACAAGGCCCAGTGTCACTATAGAGATTGATGCGGGAAGGGTTAACTTTTGTTGTACCAAGTCCCATATAAACCAATTGAAGATTAACCCCATGAATCTTTTGTTTTATTTTTTTTTTTTTTTGTGAAAATATTTTTCTTCCTTAATGTAGCACCCACCATGGCTTGAACCAGTGCTGCCATTACAATATCATTTTATCTGATATTGCTCTGTGATCAAGAACACAATGTGGACAGATTTGGTGTGAATCTAGGCAACCAGTGACCAACATCCAACTTGAACGAGCGTCAGCATTGACCAGCACAGAGTTAACCCCATGGTTAAAATGTCATCCTAAGACCATGAGGACCAGGCCACTAAACATGGTTACACCTCCAGGTGTAGGTGGCAGCCAAAAGGCATTGTATTAATTAGTGACCATCACCAAGGATGTAACCTCAGTGACAGGTGTTATATTAATAGCATACTTAATATCAGTACAGAAAGTGAAATTGGCATGCAGAGTTCAAATTCTAACTTAGTATGAAAGTGAATGTAACAGACTAATTAGTATGATTAGTGTATTTGATAAAGTATGTATCAGATTGTTTTTGTGTTAATAAATAATTTAGCAAAATAAAATAATAATTACATTAATAAAAAAATCTATCTAAGACACACACACACACACACACACATATATATATATATATATATATATATATATAAGAAAAAAGATGAACAGCAGTAACATTTACTTTTATTAGCTATTAAATTACATCACTTAGCATTACGCATGGTTTACCTTGACTTTTACAATTAACCAAAATATTTTTGAGCATTCTTAAATTTGAAAAGCTAACAATGTGTTTTATACCTGTTTAAAAATTAATGTTGCGAAATAAAATTTTTACATTTGTTTTGATAAAGTCCATCAGAAGATGAAACACATTGGTACAGAAAATTTTTACTTTTGTCTTTATTCATATATATTTAATTTTTTTAAATCATGTACATGTTTAGTTGTATCAGTGTAAATATCACATTTAGTCAGATGAAATCCCAAAGGATGAAACACGTCACATGAAAACATGTTCCCTAAAATTGATCTTGCTATATAAAAAGGTATGTGTAATTTTCCAATATATATATATATATATATATATATACATATACACCCCCAAAAGTATTGATAAAACCGACAGAAAGCCTGATAGGTAATCAAAGTAAAACTAACAAGCAAGAAAACAGAAACCAAGAAAAAATTCAAGAGAAGAAAAAGAAAATTAAACATAAATTAAAAAAGAAAAGACAGGCACCTACCTAAACAGTGCTCTATGTCTAAGTTACCATGACACGAAATATGCTTTCCAGTTCCACAGCTTGGAAAGAGACAGTTAGACTTGCTCCTTAAGTTTCACGTTACCACATTCATCAAGTGACCAGAATGCTAGTTATATATATATATAATCCACAGACACTGTTTTGCTGTATCACAGTTCCTCAGTGTGGCTAAACATCCGATTGCTTTAAGCCAGGATTGAAACTCAACCGATTTGACAATAATCAGACCCTTACCCCAAGGCTATTGTCGTATGGCAGAGAAAGAGAATTTTTTAACGCATTATATACATGGTATATAAATAGTGCTCAGTTCTAATGAAGAGCGATGCATTTAAAGTGGCAGCATCCATTAAAATCCCCCCCCATATTGCTCAATATGCATACACACAGCAGAAAAACTTCCACATAATAGTGAGATATCTAAATGAAGACACCATTGCCACTCATGACTTACCATTGTGTGTGCAGAATTTCTGCCACACTATGTATATTGGGTTTTATATATGAGGTTGGACTATTGTATTAAGGGGAGATTATTAGTATTGTCATTTTACTATGTTTTGTAAGCTCAACATTTTTTTTTTTTTTTTTTTACATTTGAATAATGAATGAATTGGATATAATCACTTTTATTCAGAATAAGGTTAAGACTTTTCTTTTTTTTTTTTTTTTTCATTCATTGCAAAGGATATTCTTCTTTCTTGAACTGTTTCACACATTTTGGTGCCAATACACTAAAAATAGATCGAAACAATTTCCAATTTCAATTTTGCAATTTAAAAAAAAAAAAAATCGTTATCCCAATAAAATGAAATGTATCATTTGTCGAAGAGCTTTCAGCAGGAAATTGTATTTTTTTTTCCCAGGGTATAAGCATATTAATGTATGTAATTGTGCATCTGGGACTATGAATTATTTTTTTCCATTTTACATTTCCTCTCATTGTTAGCTTCTTTCTAAAGTGAAATAGATTTTTTTTTCCTTTTTAAACAATCAATGTATTTCTTTCATCACTTTTTTTTTTTTTCCTAACCTTGCTTTCTTTTGCAGGTTCCCAACAGCAGACTTGTAATTTTCTTGTTGACTGATTTGACTTGTATTTTGTGAAGCTATTTCCTGATCACTTGCATTATGCAAATTATTTTCATTCATCCAGGCCTCAAGCAAAGTAGATACCTTGACTTAAAAATAAATGAATATAAATTTGCAGTTAATACTTTAATTGCTTCATATCATAGAAAAATAAGAAAATAAAAAGTTATTTTTTGTTAAAAATTTAAATTGAATTATTTGTGAATAAAAAAAAACCCAAAAAAAACAAAAACATTTAAGTTCTTTCTTTTCAATAGAATAGGTAAGTGGAAGAGGTATGGAATATTTTTTATTTTTACAAATGATTTTACAAATGATTTTACAAGTTAATATCCATGAACAAAGCTCAAAAATTAAATCTAGAAGCTTATGGCCACTGATTTGGTGTTCAACTCAAAAGATTTTTTTTTCTTTGGGTAGATCCTTCTTCTAAGTAATTATGTGAATTTAAAAATTGACTGTCTAGTCTTTTAATTATAGTTTAAAATTGTATTTTTAGAGGGTTACTGTCCTATTACAAGCTTAGATAACTATGTAGTTGGGAACAGATCACTTACTTTTCAGCTTGGAGTCTTACCACTAAGCTAAATTCAAGGGCAAAGATTCTCAATAGTAATTATCAATAAATATGTATGTTCAACAACATTTAAAGAAAAAGACTATAAAGTTGTTTATTTTTATTGTTCATTCTAAAAGAAAAAATGTAATTATTCATCAGCTTGAGTTACCTCCCTTGCTTTTTATTATTCTTTGTTCTTAAGCAGACATGAGGTGCTTGGGAATGAGTATCATGATTCTTCTGAAGCATTTTATTTTTTATATACACACTATTTGTGTTTTTATAAATGTTTTTTATGCAAGTTTACAGATTACCAAAAAACATGAATATGCAAATTTTTCACTCTAGTTATATTTAGTGTTTGTAAAATCAGATCCTACCATAGTCAAGGATTTTTTATCTGATAGTTTTTTTATTTGCAAACTCTTAAGTTGATTACAAAATGAAATAACTTCAGGTAAAACAATTCTTGCATTCCAGTTGAATTGCATTCTTTTAGATTTCTTTACCTTGTCTCATATTACACATTTCTTTTTTTATAAAAAGAAAAATTGTACTTGATTTGGAATTGAAAAATCTTGCATAGGAAATAGTGTCTAAAAGAGAATAGAATTTATTTACTGTATATTATAAGAATCCTACAGATATGTTTTAGTTCCATTTGTTGAATGGCATATCAACTTCTTATGGGTCATTTAATGCCGAAATTTAATTTTTTAGGGAGCTCTTGTAATTTTTTTTTTTTTTAAAAATGTATTGCTGGTAATTTTTCTCTTCCTTCTCCAATAATGTATTGATCGTAATTTATTTTTCTTACTACGAAAATGTTTTTTTATACTTTCATAGTGTTTTGACCTCAGTTGCGGGGGGGGGGGGTAACTATTTGCCAATAGCTGGGACCTAACAGGTGCTACCATTCGGGTCAGTGCGGACCAGTGAACAGCAGCAATTAAGAGGTTGTTCCAAACTCCTCAAAACCTCCCAATCAGAAGCCTTGCTGCCTGATGTAGTTAATCATTATACCCAGAACAACCTCCAGATATGATTTTTTTCTTATATCACTTTGGTGGCACAACTACATGTTCATTTGCCATTAAAATAAATTTGCAGAAATTTGGATGTAAAGAATTGACTTTGTTTGAATCCACTTCCTTATTCCACTAAAAAAAAAAAATAATTATTTCAATGATCAAAGAATGAATCAGCTGAGAAATGTTTTGATAAAAGGCAACAAAAAAAGAAGAAAGCTTGTTAAAATTTTCATAATGGTATTTGCAGACAATTCTTGGATCTTTGTGTTATTTGCTGATTTAGTCATTAAAAAAAAAGTGACATTCAGCTGATAAGAGCTCTCCTTCTCTGAAAAAACTGTTTATCTTTATAGAACATTATAATTGTAAGATGTTAACATTGAAAAAGTAAACCATATGTTGTGGTCCCGATATTAGAACAAAGTTATATGAACTACTAAATAGTTTGTTTGTTTTTTTGTTAGTCTCTTTGTGAAAGAAGGCCACACTCACACCAAGAGAAATTGCTGTGATTTCAGTACTATAGTGAATATTTTGAGTCCAACTTCTATATAGTACTTCATAGCTGTCAGGGAGAAGTGAATTCATGCTTTTCTCTATGCCATTAACCTAAAGTGAACATGTCTCAGCTGGATTTTGAACCCTATTTACAATTCCATTTTATATATATATATATATATATATTATATATCTATTCGTCTGTTACCCTCTCTTTAGCTCCCCATTTGTCCCCTCTCTCTAAGTTCTATTTTTATTTCCGTTGAGTTTTTTTTTTTCTGGTTTTTTTTTGGTTTTTTTTTAAATTTGTAGGTCTGATGAATTGGATCGTTATTATGATTCCAATGAAATAAATTATAACCATGGAATATTAGTGTTTAAGCCTTTTTTTATTATATCCTTACTCTGTCCTGGACATTGAGTTCTACCTGGATTCTATCCTCTTGGAATTTTTTATTCAAAAAATATACATGTATGTGTATGCATACATACATATATATACTAATATTATCTACATATATATATATATATACCATATATATATTATCTATCTATATATATATATATATATATATATATATATATATATATATATATATATTACTATATATTATATATATATATCCATATATATATATATATATATATATATATATATATATATATATATATATATATATATATATATATCTATCCCATATAAATATATATATATATTATATCCCATGGTATAATATATATCCATTGGAATAAAAAAAATATTGGAATCAAATCATCAGACCTCATGATTTATTCCATTGGAATCGTAAAAAATACCATCCAAATCATGTAGGTCTACATGATTTGGATTCCATTTTCGATTCCAATACGATCCAAATTATGACCATGGGATATTAGTGTTTAAACCTTTTTATTATATCCTTACTCTGTCCTAGACATTGAGTTTCTACCTGGATTCTTCCTCTTGGAAAATTTTTTTTCTGAAAATATACATGTATTTTTTTTTTATATATATATATATATTATATATATATATATATATATATTTTAAATCTCCTGTTGAAGCCTGAAGAGCAAAAAGCAGTTTAACTTCACCCGTTTTTTTTTAATATGTCTCGTAATATTAAGTTTCATACTTTTATTTCGATCCATTAAATTTTATTACCTACAAAAAATATCTTTTATATATATATATATATATATATATATATATATATATATATATATATATATATATATATATTTTGTGTATGAGCAGCAATCCTTCTTTCATGCACATTTCATTGAATAAGACAAACAAGGTGCTTTGATATAGTTTTTTTTTTTATACAATTGCTCATGTGATCTAGTAATTTTTTCTTTTCAGATGATAAATTATATAAAACTGTCCAAATGTTCTTTTTATCCGAGCACTTTTGGCTATACATTTAGCCATTTTCAAGGTTGAAATATATTAACAGTTAACAAGAAATAGTTTGTTGCATGTATTTATATAAGGTTTTCATTTTCAAAATGTGGTCAAGATATTATGTTCATAGTTGATATTATTGAGTTGTTTTTTTATTTATAAGGTTTGCATTATTTTTAGCCTTTTTTGCATGTAGATGATGCTATTATATAAGTGTTGTCAACAAGTATGTTACGAATAGTGTCCAGTAGGTCTCCATGAATATTTAAATGAGATCTAATTGAGCTACGGTCAGAAAGGTGTAGATTGAGTCTTTGTGTCAAACATGTTGTAGTGTGGCCTATATAATTATTTACAAATTTTGATTGATCAGGAATATAATTCCTTAATGGACATATATATATTAAATAGCTCTGTATTTTAACATTGAGCACTTTTTTCTTACACTCTCTCTATCATATATATATATATATATATATATATATATATATATATATGATTGCTTGCTCATATACCTACCTATATTTACCATTTGGGTATTATTTATATCGACTATATATATATATATATATATATATATATATATATATATATATATATATATATATAAGTAGCTGAATCATGTTTCGTATTTGTATGTATTTAGAATATTTTCTTCAGTTACATGTTCAAATAATTCAAATATATTCACAGAACATTTGATGTTTTCATACAGGAAGACATTCACCAAAAAACAACTTAAAAAAAAAAGTTTCACACATTTTATTTAAATCTGATTCCTTCCTGTCTCATTAAATTTTCCATTAATCTTTCAACTCTGTTTGCATAAATTAGAATGATATTCTTTTTAAAACACTGCCAGTTCCTCATTAATTTTTCTTAATTACTTTTACTTTTTTTTTTTATTTTGTTTGGTTTTAAATTTGGTCACCAATTAAAGAGCTTGACAAAAAGAAAAAGGAAAAAAACATTTTGAAAGAGTGGTTGGTTGTCATTTCAATTTGGGAATTTGCAGATGCTGTCATTTTTGGAAAAATGAGGACATTTAATCAGCCATTCTTTTATTTTCTCAGAAATAATTTAAAACTTTCTTCTTTTGACTGATTGAGTGAAATTATCACAAATACCCTGCAATTTTTAAATATGTATATAACTAAGTAGGTACATTAATAAGCACTAATCCAGGGGGTGAATATTAATTGTACAGATACAACATAATGAACATTTTAGGATTAAATTCAATTCGGCAGTATCAATTGTTATCTTCTGTCTTAATTCTTGTTCTCACTATTACTTTTTCATATTTATAAGTTGTAGGACAATTGGTTCTCAATCAAGATGAATTTTCTTATTTTCTCTTAAATGTAAATCAATTAGAAAAAAGAACAATCAAAACATAATCTTATATCATCTGATATTTGATATTGATTGCTCTTTGTCAAACAACATTCTTTCTTATAATTTAATTTATTTATTTATTTTGTTTATTGATACTGGACAATTCTATAAGAAGCCCAATTTGTATGAATAATTTCTTCCCATAGAAAAAAATATTGAAATTTAAACTTTGATAAATATGTATAAATTGTTTTTTGCTCACAAAACAGGCCCCATGTTTAACATGTTGGCTGCCAGGGGTCAATTATGAAATCTGACTTCAAACAACAACTTTATAATATCCAACTTAGGCAAGAAAATCTTTTATGAGTTGATTTAGCTTTTACACTAAAAGCAGCACTGTGAGTAAAATCATTGTTGGCACCCGTAGATGAAAATGTATCAGAAAATGACAAGCAGAAGATAACATTGGTCATTTTGGTACTGACAGTTTGGGATTTAAGAAAACGGTGTCCATTAAATGCAGTGATCTCCAAGTCTTCCTTCTTTACAAAATGAGAGATTTATCGGATTTAGGATATAGAAATTTATTATAATTTGAATTATAGATTCGACTGAAGTCTTAACATTGTTTTCCCACTCAAAGTATCTCTGGGAATAAAATTGTTGTTGGCGCCCGTAGATGAAAATGTATCAGAAAATGCCAAGCAGAAGATAACATTGGTCATTTTGGTGCTGGCAGTCTTGGATTTAAGGAAATGGTATCCATTAAATGCGGTGATCCCCAGATCTTACTACTTTACAAATTGAGAGATTTATTGGATTTAACATGTTGAGTATCAGAGGTCAATTACAAAATCTGACTTCAAACACCAACTTTATAATAGCCAACTTAGGCAAGAAAATATTGCTAAGGAAGGTCAAAAGAATGCTATTCTACAGAAATTATTTCTCTAAAGCATTTTCCATTCTTTTCATAAGTGTATAAGTAAATTACAAAATCTGACTTCAAACACCAACATTATAATAGCCAACTTTAAATTTTTATGAGATGATTTATAGATTCAACTGAAGTCCTAACATCATTTTTACACTAAAAGCAGCACTGCTAATAAACTTGTCATTAGCAGACGCAGATGAAAATGTATCAGAAAATGCCGAGCTCAAGATAACCTGTAGTCATTACAATATAACTTATAGTTAGTGTTATAATAAAAGCTCTCAACAGGTTAGTTATCTTGTGGTTGACAGTCAATGTATTAAATAATTGATGACATAATATAATTTCATAATATACTAACTCAATGAGCATGAGTGAATTGATTGTTGAGTTACCCATGAAAATAATGAAGTTTATTACTTTTTTATGTATTTAGTCCTTTTTATTCTGTATTTTGTTTATCAAGTTATATTAATTTAAGACACCTACTAAAAAGCAATTGGAATAATCATAATTTCCTTTTTTTTCATCTTTGGTACAAATTCAGCTTTGCATTTTTTTTTCTTTTGGTAAGAAAAATTACAATGGATTGTCTGAATAGAACCTAAATCAGGTAAATCAAGCACTGGTTGTGAGGCTTTGATACAATTTGACATTCAATCAAAGGAAACTTCACTACACATGTGAATACTCTTCCATGGAGTTACTGAGTTGGTACTGAGATTGAGTGATCTCATATCTGTCATATTAATCATAATAATTGCATCTTCCTATTTGTCATATCATACAGTTTCAGGGCATTGCAATTTCTGAAAAAATTTTCCTGTTTCATAATCATAAATTCTAGCATGCCTGTTGAGATGTTTATCAAAGAACTTAATATAAGAAATATTTGTGTAATTTATGTTCCTAACCATCCTAATGCCTTAAAGGAATAAGATTTGCATAATCAGTCAACCCAAGATGAATTAATAAATTATTATGTCACCTCTGTTGACCTGGAAAAATGGATAACCTGGTACAATTCTGAAACCAAGGATGCATAAAAATAACTGTTCAACAGTATTTTTTTCTTTTTTAATGGCTTCAGATTTTAAGCTGAGTTTCATTCAATTGTGATGTATGAATTTATGCATGTCAAAGATTGACCAAATTTTATCTTCAAACTTTGACAAAGATTTTTACTTTTAACATAATTGACAATATTTACTAAGGTTAGTAATCTTCGTAAGAAATCCATTCTAACTTTTTACAATTGGATGCATGAGAAGTGATAATCGTTAAGGTAAGTGCTGCTTGTCTTTTGAAAGATGATTTTATGCTTGATGAAGTGACAAACACACTAAATTTGTCAAAGAATTCCTGATTTCATAATGATCTTTTTTTCTTTTTTTCCTTTATCCTACTGATAGATTGCAGATTTCACTTGCCTTACAGCAAATTCTCCTTTCAATTTCTCCTTAAGATTCTAATTTTAAAGAATTTCATTCTCTAAAATTCTACTCTGTTACAGTTGACCAAGTTCTTTGCTTTTAAGATAAAGCAAGAGTGACAACTAAATTTTAGTTTACTTAATCTCATTCTGACTGGACAAATGGTTGCATTCTGATAATTGCATGAAGAAATGTTTAATGTACTTTGTGTTTCATTCATCCTGGGGTGATAGCATCATGTCAGATAGTATTTTAAGCAAAACATCACTTGGTTGTCTTCTGAATGATTGCATTTTTCTCTCTCTGTTGTTTTTATTTTTATGCTTTGATATTATAAAACTAGTGTTTGAAATGCAATATCATAAAAGCCTGACAAGAAATGTGAGTTTTATTTGTTAGCTGTTTTTGTATTGAATTCCTTTTATGAAGAAAATGATAATAGTCATAAAACAAAATGGTATGACTAAAACCAGTTTTGAAAACTCCATCAGAAAGTTGCATATGGAAGAATAAATTGAGATTTGAAAAGTTAGTTTCTAAAGTGAATTATGTTAATATTTTTACTTTTATCCAATTTTCTTTAGCTGACCTCAATATATATATATATATATATATATAAGTGAACATTGAAGTCAACACTCAGATGCGACAGGCTGTTTCATGCTAGATGCAATTGTCAGACCATGTGGCCTGATGATTGTATCTAGCATGAAACAGACTGTCACATCTGAGTGTTGACTTCAATGTTCACTTTTATATTTACATACTCTCTCTGATATTGAGCACTTTATCTCATAAATATAGCACACCTTAAAACTATATTTCTTCATATATATTGAAAATTTCCTTTGTGTACTTCGTCAAAAAATTTAAAAAAACTAGAGTCTTCTAGAATCAGAATTCTGTTTCTTACTTATGGGCTATGTGTGCCTTACTAATTATAGGCAACAGGAAGCCATTACAACAATGTAAAAACTTAGTTTTCTTTCTTTTTTTTTCTTTTTTTTAAGTTGGATAATTATCATTGGGATCTTTACGAGTATTGTCTGCTAACTTTTCATATCTGGAATATAAAGTAATTTTTAAGCAATAAATGATTTTTTTTTTTTTAATTCAATATTATTCCTTATTTCTATAAATATTTTGTAGACATTCTTTTTCTTTTCTTTATAGTGAAATTAATGTCTACTGACCTTATTTCTTGCACTAAGTTAATATTTTGCTTTTCATATTTCTTCTATTGATAAGTCTATATTCAGGTCTTCGATATAATTTAATAGTCATAATATGATCTAATGGTTGCAATATAATTTAATAGTCATAATATACTATCATGGTTTATACAAACTGAGTATAATATCCTCTAATAGTATTGAAGAAAACATGTAGTTATATTAATTGTTAAAATAAAATATTTTGTTTGCAGTTAAAAAACTGAATAACAGTTGTTAGAATTTTTGTTTCTTATGTTTTACTCAATGTTGAAATTTTATTCTGATTGATGAACTTATTTCTTGCACTTGAAGTTAATATATATTCTCTAGAATTTTGTAAAATAAATCCATTTTGGTTTAATAACAAAACTAATCTGCTTGTGAACTCAATGCAACAGATGTATATGCAACTTAATTTCTTCGCATACAATTGTAAAGTACCAACCATTATTTACTCAATTGCCTTTTTTTTTCTTTTTTTTAGGTAAGTGATACACTTCAAGATGACTTGAAACATTGGTGAGAAGTTTTATTTCTTTTTTTTTTTTTGTTAAGGAAAATTAACATTTTTATAATTTTTTTTTTTCTTGTGTAATTTTTAATTTTGCATTATTTTCTGATACAATATCTAAATTTTAAAAATACTTACTGGAAATTGATAACCAGTCTTAAGACATTAAAAAGATTGTCTTGTTTCAAATGAATTCTCTTAATAGACCTCGGACTATTTTTACATTTCTTTTAAAAAAAATCTGTTTTGATTGGTGCTTCATCTGACCCCCACATCAGTCTGCTTTCCTCCGTCTTAAAAACTGACCTTAATAGTCAGGTTTTCTTTGATTCCAATTATTTCTATTTCCTTTTGATTCTTTTGAGAATTCCATTTTTGATACATAAACTTGTATGCTTTTTGAAAATTAATGGGAATCCAATATTTTGTGCAAGGATGGATAATTATCTGTTTTGTTAAGCTGCGTTTTTTTTTTATATATATAAAACTCAATGTAATTACCATACCCAGAGTTCAGTCAATACCCACCAAAGAATTTTGCTGTATTTCTATAAACTTCTGGTTATAGAACATAATTGTATTGCTATTATTGATATCAGAATGGAAATAATTAAGTTATAAAAAATGATTAACACTTTCACTGCTGCATTGTTGCCTGGTTGTACTGGCCTATTTTTGGGATAAACAGGAAATTTCCATTTACTGGAAATAAATAACTACAATGAAGCTGATGGAAATTTCCATGGGTACCATTTTAGTTTCTATTGGATACTCAGCAGTACATACTAACTGGAGTTATTATACTTTTGTGTCCTACTACAAAACACTATTACTATTACCAATTTCTTGACACAATCACTACTACCAATTCCTTGACACAATGCAACTACTATCACTATTACCAATTCTTTGATACAAACATTACTACCACCAATGCCTTGACACAATCACTGCTACTTCTACCAACAATTCCTTGATATAATCACCACCACCACCACTGATTTCTTGACAAACACTGGTGCAATCACAAATTGCACAGAAGTTATGTGGCAAAGATATAATTAAATAACCAAAGCATTGCATGGCCAAACAAATCCTGATATGATGGATGATTATTTTGCAGGGTTTATATGAAATCAAAAATTCAAAGACTTAAATTTTACCATTTTTGGTAATGGAGGCCTGCGAAAGCATTTGAGAATGTGTGGGAGAATTTGAAAGTGTGCTATCAATGATCCAATTGGTGCATGCATGTGTAGAAGCAAGCAGAAGACATTTTGAACATTTGCTATAAGTTGCTCTGTTGAGATACAATGATGGTCTTTTGGACATATGTTTATATGTTCATTTTACCTTGTTTTGATGTCAGGAACCCGCCACCCAAATTTGTAAAAGTATTTTTGATACACCGTGTGTGTGTGTATATATATATATATATATATATATATATATATACACACACACGTGTATGTGTGTGATTGTAGGATGTATAATAGTATTTGAAACAAACAAAAATGAAGATGAGACAAAATGGAAAATTTTATTAGCAATGTATTTCACTAGACAGCACATGCTCTCTTTGGCTTCCTCAGATTAAAATGAAAGAATGACAAAACTGTATAAGAAAAATGCCTTGGGATCTCTGAGGATAAGTGGGAATCATAAATCAAATTACTTTAGTTTATCACCTCCCAATGTCCAAAGTTAGAGTGTGTCTGTCCACCTATGTGTTTGTTTTATCTATATTAGAACTGCTTGGTATATTAGGATTTTAAATCAGGAATTAAATTCCCCAGTAATAAAATTTTCCACTTTGTCTCATCTTCACGTATATCAGCTATGGATCTATGCATTGTTTGAATTTGAACTTTTCTCAGTAAACTTGTAAGAACAGTTTAGGGTTTATAACCTTAGTAAATAAATGTATGGTATTTTTTTCTTTATAATACCTCTTTTTTTTTTTTATCCCATGAAAATACTTTTTTAGATTTCTCATTGATGAGGCATCATGTAAGTTATAAAAATTCTATATGAATTCTGGTAAGTTTTTAAGATATCTGGTAAGGAGATGACTTGCACATAAATGAATACGTGGGAGATTAATATAACAGGTGTGAGGAATTTTGCTTACTTCTTTTATTTTTGACTCCCCAAATTTCATATAAATTTGTCCAACTTTCAATACCTTCTCCATTATGACATTCAATTTTTCTTAGATTTCCTTCTCTTGTTTGATGTTTACAGCATTGTACCTTCTCTTGTCAGGTGGGCACAGAATTATAAACATTTTTTTTTTTAATTGAACAGTTTACAAAGAAACAAGTCAATTATACTTAAAATCCCTCTGCTTCTAGGTGTGTCCATTAAAATAATGAATTTTATTTTATTGGAATATTAGTCATCAAGAATAGTCATTTTGTAGGACCACTTGTGTAAGAACAGAACCAATACCTTGTATTTTGATATAAATCTATTTTATAATGAACAACTATCTTTAATAATTAAAGTTTGTAGCTCCAATGTGTTCTACTTAAAGAGAATCCATTGTAAAACTCAAAATCAGGGCTCTTAGTGAAAGCATTATTTTTTTTGGGGGTTTCATAGTTTGTCATCTGTTCATCCATATATAAAATAAAAGAATGCTGAATCATTGAAATGAATTGAACAAAATAAATCAAAGGAATATAATGAACAGTTAATGAAGGCATTTGTATCTATAGATTTATTAATAAAAAAGACCATGTAACAGCCTTGTATACATAAGAATTTTATTATCATTTAAAAAACAAAGTAAAATTTAGTGCTTATAAAAACAAGCATTATATTCCAAAAAAATGAAAGGATTATTTCTATAGATCAACTCTTGTCTAGGATCAAACCATATCAGACTAAAGTAATGTTTTTGTTGATAGAATTATATATAGGAAGTGAGGGGGTGGGGTATATATAAACCGAAGCATTGGTTATAATTAGGCACTGATAGGAAACACTGATGTTGGAATGCTGAAATTAAAATTCCATGTTTCTTATAATGGTGAATAATTAAAACTGATGCTTGCATTTTTGTATCTCCTACACATTTATAATTCCGTTATAAAAATACACATTACTTTAATCGCTGAAATCTTTCTGGAGAATGAAATGAGTTACACAGAATTTTTTCCACTTTGTGATTCATTTACCTAAGATTTTGTGATTTATAGTAATTTATGTCACACATTCCCATTTATAAAAGCGAATAAATTGAATTTTCAGCTGAGGTTTTCATTATCACTTTACATGTTCTGCAAATAAGGTTGCCTTATGTTTTATTTTTATGACACAAAATCATTTTTGACATTAAAAATGTTTATTTGGAAAAATTCCTCTTTGACTTATCACTTGCCAATGTCAATTTTACTTATAGAGGAGGTGCTGAAAAGTTTTCCCTCTTAATCACTTTCCCAAATTGGTATTCTGTTTGGTTGTTAAAATATTGATGTTTTTTGTTTTTTCTTTGTAAATATGGATTAGACAAGAATGTTTCAGCCCTTATTAATATATAATCATCTGTTGAATCATTATAGCATTCGTTTTTTTCTTTTTCTTTTTTTTTCCAGATATATTTCATTCTCATTTCTCTTAAAACTTTTTTGTATTATTTTTCAAACATTACATTTATTCATTAAAATACAAAAATAAAATAGTTAAAATGAATTTCATTTCATGTGTACAAGTTAAAAAAAAAAAAACTATTTAAATAGTTTGATTGCTTTTTACAGCTTATCAGTCTTTTGCAGGTTATTTAAGGCCCAAAAATATTTTTAGATTCTTAGATATTTTTTTAAGTAAAAATTGGTTTACTAATACAAGTCCTACAAATGAAGTCAGGGCTGGGGTGGGGTTGAAAAGGTGGATTCATATCATATTTTTTCCCCAAGGATATTTGCACGTAAGTGAATATAACAAACCCAACTGGAATTGGAACTAGGTTCTTCAATTTCCAATTCCAAGTTGTTATCCATTATAACACCCACACATCCAAACTTACAGCACCCAGTATTCCCAAGCAGTCACCCATTTAAATAGTTGTTTATGTTCACTGGAGTGACTGATATACATAATATAAAATAGTATATTTTTGGTGGACTTGTAGCTTGTATAAGAAAGAATTCTCCCTTTGGCATGATTATAATCATGAATTATAAAATTTTAATTTCCTTGCTGTTCATTTAAAAAAGAAAAAAAAAAAAGTAAATTGACTGAATACATTGAATAAATTTCTTTTTTTATTCTGATCTCTTGATAATAGATTTCTAAGTGCAGATAAACTAATTGTGTTAATAAGTTAAGACCCTCTTGATTGCTGCACTATTGATTTACTTTGTCATAATATCTGCTAGTAACAATTTTTTAAAATCATTTCATATTTTCTGTGAGTGTGATGCTTATGCAAACAAGCTACAATTTGAAGATGTGCAATTATATTTTAAATTGGATTAACAAATTAATCTGTCCATCTAATAAAATATTGTTTTGAATTAATACTATTCATATTTCGTTCGCTCAATATTTGATATAATTGTCAACTTTTATTAACTTGTAGATAAGTTTGGAGTATTAGAGGGTAAAATGTTGAGCTGATTGTAAAACCAAAAATGTCTGTATATAGTCAGGTTTCTTGAATTAACATCTGTTAGTAAAGACATGCAGAGAACAAAGTAATGATTTGTTTGTAAACTTTAGGAACTGTTAATGTAGGTAACTTATTTATTACACTTGAATACCTTCAAATTGTTTGAGTTTATTCCATATAATTTTCAGACAATTATCTTCACTTTGGCTGTGAATATATTAGTTAAATTTTAACTTCTGAGATTGCTGGCAACAATGTACAACTGAGGAAAACTATATATATATATATATATATATAATGTACTAAAACATTCTGTCAACAATACAAAGACAATAATGTGAAAAATACATGAAAATACTTCCATCTTAGAATTCAGGTAATCAAGATTTTTTTTTTCACCTCTTACTTTTAGAAAACTGCATAATTTTTCTTTTTTTTTTCTTTTTTTTCTTCTTTCAAGTAATTTTTACTTGGTATAATAGCTCATGAATTTTTTTCTAATTTTAGATTGGAAAATAGAATATGAACAGGATTTTTATCACAAATCCATTAATAATAATACTTTTATGTGAGAACAAAGAAATTTTTTTTTTTTAAAATCAAGTTACCATGTTTTATTCATTATGATGGATGAGTGATTTTTAATTGTAACTGTTTTAGAATTGTTACTTACTTTTGAAACTGTCCATTTAAATTTTGATGCAACTAAATTCTTGTTAACTCTCATATTTTGAAGTTCTTGAGTAAAACCTACAAAATAAATCTTAAATCTGCAGTAAAATATTTATTTCTTTATTTTTAACTTTCAGGATTGTCCTAAAGAGGATGTGCAATGATATTCAGAAAAGGAGGAAAACTTGCTTATTATCAATTGATTGATTCATTCATTTTCTACAGCATATTAACCCATTGTAGGTTATTTAAAACCAGAAAATATTTTTAGATCATAAGAATTGTTTTTTTTATAGATAATGATTTAATGATATAAGTTTAACTAATTAGCCCATAGCTGGGGGGTGTAGCCCTTTCCCAAGAGTATTTGAGTGCATGTTAATATATGAAACCCAACAGTAATTGGAACCTAGCTCTCCAATTAACAATTCCAAGCCATTTACATTGCACCATCTGCACATCCATGCTTAAAACACCTGGTATTCCCAAGTGGTCACCCATCTCGGTACTGACCAAGCTTGACATTGCTTAACTTCAGTGTTTGTATGGGGACTGTTGTTTCAATATATGATATGGCCATACGCTCGAGATATTTAGTTGCATCTAGCACAAGGCTTAATGAGATGAAGAGTTTGGAAGATTGTATTGTTCCAGTCTTTCAAGTCACTTGAATCTGCTTGCCTTGAAAATCAGCATTAAAAATCAAAGCTTATGAGCTGGATTCAAACACTGACCATTAGTACTAGTGGGAAATGGGCCACTCTCAGTCTGAAAGCAGCTTCCTTGTAGAATCAATTTTATCCTGTGCTTACTTTAAACACAGGATAAAATTGAGTTTTTCCAGAATAGAACACTAAACTAATGTAACAAGATATACTTTTGTGGGTCTTTCTCTAATATGGTTGGCCAATATGAAATGTATCATTGTAAAAAGAAATATGTTTGATATGGACTTGAATGTGAAATGTTGCATTGGCTTTATTTTCCCACAACCCATGGATACTTTTATACTACAGTTTATCCCTAAAGTTTGGACACTCTAGGCAAAAATGCATATTTTCAAGAAATTAAATTTTCAACAATTTATTGAATTGGAATTTTAACAAATAACATCTTCAATATGATTTCCATCACTTATGCAAAGGTTGAAGTGCTTTGCAAGATTCACAAGAACTCTATGCAATAACTCCACATTGCTATCAATTTTAGCACATGCATTCAATCAAGTGTATTGCATCTGTGATTTTCATTCAGTACACCTTCTCCTTTATCATACCCCAGAAAAAGAAGTCAATTTCTTTTTCTTTTGATAAAACTTTATTTAATCTGTGGAGGTAAAAAAAAAAATAAAAATATAGTTGATGAGATTTGCCCAGACTTTAGGGACACCCTATATTATAGTCATTTAACCAGTACAAAATCTTTGCAAAAATTATTAAAAGAATACCATACACTAAATTTTGTAATGCCTATTTATAGGAGAGACTTTGTAAATCACAGATACAATAATAGTAATGCCTTTGAACAATATTCAGTCAGACACTGCTAATTCCCATATATATATATTTTTCCTTTACCTGTCACGTGATCTAATTATTTCAAGATGAGGTCAACTGTGCTTGCTCTCTGGTGATCTTTGATCAAATCCAAATGTCCTATATGATACTAAATTAATCTCTTGTGATTTTGTAATTTTCATCAGCGGAAGGCAGTGCATAATGTTTCATTTCAAATTCATATATAATTTGTTTCTGTTTATAACTCATAACTGACAAATATTTTTCATATACCTAAGAGGTGGTGCTTTTAGTCCTTTGGGCCAGAGATTTAAGCTGTGAATGAAAAAGGTACACACCGCTTCAAATGTTTATATTTATACATAAATATATATGGTATATGTTTTAAAGATATATCCTCTTGAAAGGAACACAGGATTTCTATAGTTATTGAAAAATATGCAAATAAATTCTTTATCTTATACTACAATTAGCAAATTAGGTAATAAAAGACTGATTCAGTTAGAAACTGATCTGGATCAATAAACACCTGAAGAAGGTCAGAGGATACAATAGCCATAATATGATAACAAAAGATTAGGACAATAGTCCAAATGTAAATAATAATAATAAACTGTTATATTTTTTTCCCTAAATGCCAAGTCCTTTCAGGACATAGTGACTATATCTCTCTTTGGCTTGTTGGAAAGATGATGATGTTTTGGATTATTGCAAAAGTTTGTGCCTCATTTCCATTATTAATATAAAATGACTGCAACTTGACATTGGTGTTTATGGTGCCAATTTCTGGTGTGTTCTTGACTGAAACTTTGCATTGTTCAGTTGCAAGTCAGACTTTGTTGAATGTTGACATTTTTTTCCACAAATGAATGCCTTAAAGATGGAGGATGAAAAATTGCTCTTTCCTCATATTATGCTCTATGAATTTTAGAAAGGTGTAAGCATCAGAACTGTGACAAAAAAAAAACCTTCAGAAGGTTTATTTGGATTATGCTTCAGCTCTTTGGATGGTAAAAAAATGGTTTGGCAGATTTCGTCAGGGTGATTTTAAAGTGAACAATCAAGAATGTTGATGACATTCTGCTTGTCATTGTAGAAAATAAACCAAAGATTTCAGCAGAAGAGATTCCTGAAAGTTTGAAAATTGATAACTCAACTGCCTTTTGCCATTTGAAGAGACTTGAGTTTGTTTCTAAAATTGACATGAGTGCGCTACATTCTCTGATGGGAGAGATTGTGCTTCTGTGACAATTTCTTTGCTGTTAAACCATGTAAAGGAATTGTTCTTTGAAAAATAGATTGTTTATGATAAGGTTTGATACAAATGATGCTGGAAACAAGCTTTGTGAATTTGCAGGCTTGCAATCCAATAAATATGTTGTCCTTTTGGTGGGATTGCAGAGGAATATTTCACATTAAGCATCTTTCAACTGGTGAAATATTTCACATTAAGCATCTTTCAACTGGTGAAATATTTCACATTAAGCATCTTTCAACTGGTGAAATATTTCACATTAAGCATCTTTTCAACTGGTGAAATATTTCACATTAAGCATCTTTCAACTGGTGAAATATTTCACATTAAGCATCTTTCAACTGGTGAAATATTTCACATTAAGCATCTTTCAACTGGTGAAATATTTCACATTAAGCATCTTTTCAACTGGTGAAATATTTCACATTAAGCATCTTTCAACTGGTGAAATATTTCACATTAAGCATCTTTCAACTGGTGAAATATTTCACATTAAGCATCTTTCAACTGGTGAAATATTTCACATTAAGCATCTTTCAACTGGTGAAATATTTCACATTAAGCATCTTTCAACTGGTGAAATATTTCACATTAAGCATCTTTCAACTGGTGAAATAATAACCACAAAGAAGTATCACAACCAACAAATCTCAATGTTGCACTGATTTGACAAATCAAAAAGGTGTCATTTTCTATCATGACAATGTTGTAAAACAGACCTTGAAAAAGCTTAGAGTTGAAATGGGGACCCCGCCCTCGAGCACCCACGAGATTCTCCTGAATGGCTCCTTCAAATTTTCATTTGTTCCAGTTTCTACAAAATAATTTAAATGATAAAAAAATTTGACTCTGACAGTCAGTTGAAAACTATCTACCAGCACCCCCCCCAAAAAAAAACCATGAAGTTTCTATGAAAATAGTATTAATAAAGTTGTTGAATGATGGAAAACAGTCTCCATTGTTTTAAAAACTATGTACTTGACTATTTTTTTTTTTTTTTTGTGTGTGTGAATGTCAAATTTTATTTTGAATTTTCTGATTGGGCACAAACTTTTGTAATGATCTCATAGTTTCCCATTGCCTTCTTCACAGTTTCAAATTCAGTCCTCCTCCTCTTCCTCTTCAACTAGCCTGCTACCCAAGGCAAGAGAGCCTTGTCTACCTTCCTAATAAGACTATAGTTAAGGGTGGGGAGAGGTGACTTCAATGTTTTACCCAAGGGCATTAAAGTGAATACCAATTCCACTTTCTACACCAATTAATGTTCCATGACCTGCACATCCTATATATTATTTAAATTTCCTGGAACACAAAGTGGGAAATTAGCTCTCTGCTTGTATTTTCAGCAATTAATTTTAGATTTATATTTTAAAGCCAATTAATTAGTAATGAGATTTAATTCTGCTCAGGTACAGAAACAATTGAAATAACAGATTTGGGAATGGCTGTTGTAACAATCTTAGTCCCTGAAAAATGATTTCATTGCTTCAAACATTCTGCACATTTTGCAATAAGCTTATATGATAATGAAGGTAAGAGAAACGGTTGTATTTTAAAATGAAAAGTCTTGATATTGTTAGAATTTACCATATATTTTTATAGGATATGAAAATATTATGCAATATTTTTACAAGGTAATTCCTCATGAAAATGAAATTAATCAATTGATTAAAAATGAATGCTTCTATTTTTATTGTTCATTAATTAGTTCAGCTACAAATTAGAATAATTATAAAAGATTTTTTCTTCTCCAAACTTCACCCTCCCAACTTGTAAAACACTTCTCATTCAAATTAAAAAATACTCTTGATATAAGTATGGGGAGATGTCAACAAATAAAACAATCATATCTGTACTGATGAGTTAAAAAAAAAATTACCATCTGCCCAGTAACGTGTTTGAAAAACAACTCTTACCTAATCGGGCATAAACTCTATAAGACTACATGGTTTCCTTTGCAATCAGATGCCAGGATTTTAACATACAGCAATTAAAGAACCTGCTATTATATGGTGTAAGTTCTGCAGATTTTTGGTCAAACATATTTCCCAGGTGTTTTTGTTCCTGAAATCACTCCAATATGCAGTTTGACAGGGCACATTGTCCTGCTGAAAAAAAAGGCCACTGCCATCATAGCCTAAAGAGGTGTACCTGTTTTTTTGGTATATTTTTTTTTTTTTTTAATTGATGTTGAGGCTGGAGAGAGATGACCTCCCTCATGAATAGCAGGGTCCAGTATTTTCCAGCAGAACATTGTCCAAACTATTATACCGCCCCCCCCCATGTAGTTCAAGATATACTATATTTATGGGATAAAGTGCTCAATATCAGAGATAGAGCGTATGTAAAAACTAAAGTGAACATTGTAGTCAGTTTTTCTCAACTATTTATATATACAGGTCAGTGGTGTATTGTGGGTAGTCTCTTCTAATGGTTATTTTGGCAGGAGTGGTTTGTTAATTTGTTTATTTACTTTAGTTATTTAGATTAATTTATTTTACTTGTTTTTGCTTATTTTATTCTATTTATTTTTATTTATTCTTTTCAGTTTTTGATTTTTAAGCAATATAGTTTTCGGGTTTGCATTTTAAGATGAGTTCTGATCTTTTTAGTAGTTTTTTTTTGACTGAGAAGATAATTATAGCTATTTTTTCCTCCAAGCAGAGTTTGCAGTTTTTGGATTAATTGTTGTAAGCTAATGTTCTTTTCCTTAATTACTAGGATATTTTTGGTGTGATTAGCTTTTTGTTTTTAATTTCCCAGATATACTTGGAAAGCATTATGCTGTTTGCGTACTTACTATTTGTGAAAGATGTTTCATGTGTACAGTTTCTTTGTTTCCAAGGTCCTTCAGTTACTCCTCTCCATATCTTTTCTTTGTTATCTGATGATTTTACTGTGGCTTGGTATATTACGTTGTTTTGTAAGCAATTGCTGCTCAAGGAACATTCATTCTTTATTCTGCAGTTACGTGGGTTTAATTTGTTCAGGTTGTTTGTTGATTGTTTTCCTGTTGTGCTTTTTTTTATTATATTTGTCATGTTTTCAGTGCAACTGTAACTGATCTGTGAGATAGATATATATATATATATATATATATATATATATATATATATATATCTCACATATAATGCTCATGTTAATAAAACAGTGCTCGATATAATACAACAGAGCTATTAAGTATATATTAATAAATATACATATTATCCCTCACAGATAGCACAATGCAATTTTCAGGTGCTGGGTATCAACTTACCATCATGCAATTTAAATTTTTAAAAATATTTCTGGTTATTGCAATGTTGGCACAGTTATATATTGTGATTGCAGTTTTTTAATTTTAAAAATTATATTTGGTATTTAAAATAAACGGGATTTGTAGATATATGTAAAAAAAAAAAAAAAATTAGAGTTGTGAATATTAATTTTTATATTTTTATATTAAAGGGAAATTACTTCTTTTAAAAAAAACAAAAAAAATGTAATTTACATTAAAAAATTCAGCTAGATCAACATGTTTAAACAGATTTATTTTTATGCCTACATGTAACCATCAATTCATTTCTCTTGCTTGTTTGTTCATCTTGTTTGGTTTTCTAAGTAAAATAAATGTAAGCTCTGCAAAACTCCAACTTAACACTTCCATGCAAAACTCCAATGGTCTGCATGTCAAGAGTGCTTTTTCCCCAACTGAGAAAACACTGGTGTTATATTGCTTTCTCAGTCCCAGACTCATGGTGACTATTGGCTAACACCTGCCCAGTACTGTTCATATGTAAATGTTGTCAGCACCTCCTACTCTAAGTAGAATGTCCTCTCTTGACAGTCAATTATGAAAGGGGACATAACTTCTAGTGTTTACTGCACCACATGCAACCAATTCTGAGTCTCTTGTCAGGTTGATCTAATTTTCCATTAGACTTTTGTATATCTATTTCCAAGAGATTAATTAATTTGCATTTCTTTTTCGGTCAATTATTTCAACCCATGATTAATTTTCTCTCTAACCATATTCCTCATCCTTTATCTTTGGTGAAGATACTGAACAGTAGAGCATATTTCCGTCTAGGAACAGTGACTTATATGATGAACTTTTCAAAGACTCTTATTTGTTCTGTTTGTTTATTCTTAGCAAGGCAATAAAGCCACTAACATGCTGGGCACTACTGAGTGTGAAAGAATATAAGAAAAACATTATTAAGGAGAGTAAAAACAAAAGAACAAATTAAGACAGAAGATAATGGTTGACATTGCATCTAATTTTTTGAATATCGTTTCGTTTTAGATTGATTAATGATTTTCATTAAACTGTTAAACTAATATCTCTGTAGATGCTGTTTTTTTTCTTTTCTTTTATCTGATCCTATAGTTTAATATTTCATCTCTTTTCAGGTGATATTTTACATATCTGAAAACCTGATTAAATTATCATTGTAAATTATCACTTGAAAACGAAAATGATTTCAGTTTGTCAATTATGAAAACTGTTCAGCTTTTGTTTTGGTGTAAACTATTTTCTTATACATTTGTTATTCTGATCTGAACATTTTTAAATAATAATAATTTCAGTTTAAATAATCTACATTCCGTAATCTCTATAATAGTCACTTTTTTTTTTTTTTTTTTTTTTTTCTTTCTTTTTGGGGTGCGGTATCTTGATAGACATGAAACCTTATAAAATTACATCATCACCATGCACAGGTATTATGTTAATTGCTTTTTATTTACACTAGTTACTTCGATCTTGGAAATATGAAACTGTAGTAATGGAGTGAGTTTTGTTTCATTAGGTGACCTTTTTAGATTTTCATCCATTTATTTGTAAAAAAACATTTTTTTTAAATGTATTTTTTGTTTCTTTCTTTGCTTAAAGGACCTGTATTTTTAGATTGAATACCAAAAAAATATAATAATGTGAGACAACTCTCTCATAAACTCCTGTTTAACTATCATTAGAAAAAATAATACAAACCACAATACAAAAATGGATAATATATTTACCTGTCAAGATTTTTTTTAAATTATTAGCAGTCAGCTGTCAATTTTTGTACATTTATATATATATATATATATATATATATATATATAATTAAAAAGAACAAGTATGAGAATTTTTGTAAATTTAATGTTTTGCTCTTTAGTTTTATCAGAAATTCTTGGAACCAAACTCCATATTTTACTTCTCAAAATCTCCGAAGATCAATAAATAGAACCGCATTAGATTTATCAAGATTTTCGTAGTTGTTCCTTATTCAATCCATATTTTAAACTTTATATATATATATATATATATATATATATATATATATATATATATATAAAATATATGTTGACAGTTGTTCTCAAAGTGGCATTGGTTATCTAACCATGGTATTTTATTATTGCTGCTGCTGCTATTAATGATGCTGCTACTATCTATTCCCAATCAATCAATATAGATTGAGTGAGTGACTAGGGCAGGTTTTTGATGTCTGCTATAACACAGCTGATCTGGAGCCTTGGATGAGTTCACATTAGTGTGTTTGTTTGTTTTAACATATAAAACGGCACTTCTGGTGCCATCATATAAGAGTTAAAAAAAAAAAAAAGAGAGAGAGAAAAAAGACTTTACCCAACCCTTTCTCCCATTCCACCTCATTCTGATACAATAGCAAAAGAGAAACTTCAACTATTTCCAGCGAACCTATTTTACACATATAGACATGAGTATTTACTGCGTTCTTACACAGCCATACTCATCTCTGCTTCTGGGACACATGTGTTAATATGTGTGCATTTTTATCCACTAGTCCTGTGTCCCTTGTTTAAAGGAAATCAAAGATGATATACTGTGGGGATGTTGATGGGTGTGTCACCCTCTTACCCCTGGTCTCACTTCCCTCCCATCCAATGTCTCTGGGTAGATAGTTGGTGTGTATCCTTTATTTTAAACACTGCTCTCACTTCCTTTTATTTTATTTTTTTTTAGTTGCTGCCCACCAATTTTTACTTCCCTCTTTACACACACAAACATGTGATTGTGTGCTTATGGGTTAAGTTCATAAGCTTCCTACCCACAGCCCCCTGACAGAAGGCAGATGGCAACAGTTATTGCCCAAGGTGCCAGTAATGTAATAATAACAGCTCCTGCGTTCCATGTATATTCTCTCTCGTATGACAAGTTAGAGAAAGCGGAATATAATCAAAATAAGGAGGATTTTTACCTATTCCTACCCTGAAGGGAGGAAAAATATTAAAAACTGGAAAGATTTTCACTCCTTCCAAATGGTGATTCCAGAAACATTTTAGTAGAAATACTGTTAAAATAGTTTTGAGTATGGAGTTATTTACAAAGGTAATCAACTTGACCGGAATTGATATTTGGAACACGGTAAGCTGGCATTATTATTGGGTTTTCAATTGCATGAATGAGAATTTACAATTGACTAAAAAAAAAAAATAGATTTTTTACACACACACACACACACAGTCTATTTTTCTAATATTAATACTGTCACTTTTCCAATCTTTTATTTGCATTCAGTCAGTAAGTAAATATTGTCACTATTTTTCTAAAATTGGGTCTAACAGGTTGCAGTTTCAGCTTAGTAATGTTTTGTTATTAAGGAATTTTACTTTGTAATCTATATTATGTGCATTATATGTTATGAAAAATAATTTTCTATTTTGTAGATAAGTCTATAAATAGTTAAATATCCTAGATTCAGGCGTTGACAAATTTCTAAGCCTAGAGTAAGAAAAAATATATTTTCAGTAGTTCTTCATTTTAGGTTTTCCATTCTGTTGTATTCCCAGGCAGTATTCTTTTTTTACACCAATGTGGTCTAGCATGAATGTTAATAATGACTGTCCAAGTAGTTTAAAAGCTTTTCTATTTTATTTTGTATACTGATATTTGAATTTATAAAAATGTGGAAGTTTTTAATAGTTTGGTTTAATAACTAAAAAATTAAAATAAAAATTAATTAAAAATAACTGCAAATGTTTATCTCTTTAACAAATATTTTTCATTCATGTTTTTCTTAGGGTACTGTTGAACCTAAAATTAATGCATATTAATTTAAAAAAATCAATTTAATTATTGATTTTGTGACCTTTTAAAAAATACTGGTTATTAATAAGGATACATCAACACAGATATTTAATGACAAAATAAATTCTCCACACGTGACATCTGTTTCGGCTTGTAGTAGTTATTTCTCATTTAAAAATATGAGAAAAGTCTGATTTCAAAACGTTTCTTTAAGAAAGGAAACATTCTTCAATAAAAAAAAACCATAACAAAAAGTTGTTTACCTTTTACATTCTGTTTTATTTTTTATTAGTTACGTTGTTCATTTCAAAGCAAATTTCGAAATGAAATTTTAACTAATAAAACAAAAACAGAATTCTTAATTTTCGAAAATTCCATTGGAGATGACAAACGCGTCAGTTGCAATTACCTGTTTTGTTTTTTTCCTATTGTCATTTTTATTTAATATATATATATATATATATATATATATATATATGATAATGATAATGAACTAATAGGAAATGTTTATCAATCTAACATGTTTCACTTTTTATTAAAGCTTCATCAGAGAATGAGATATGGAGAAAAAAGAAATTCTAGTATATTTACATTTGTGTCATTTGATTTTTCATTTGACTTGCTGAACTAATGTTGGTATAATTTGTGGTGTTCTAAATTCAAAAAAAGATGATGCGTTCATTCAAGTTTCAAGCAATTAAGATTTCAAGCCTAACTGAAAACTAAATATTCTTTTATGCACGTAATTCTACTTTGTGGGATTCATCTGAATTCGTTTTATACAATTGGTAAACTTTCCAAGGTTAATTTTTTTTTTTTTTTTTTTTTTTTTTTTTAATACATAAATTGCACTAAATTTAGACAAATAACATGTCATCTTACAAGAGTGTTGTATGTGTGGCTAATATAAGAATTTAATGCTGTTGGTTGATGTTGAAGATACAATCTCCCAAAAGACATGAAGATTTATAAACATTATTTTAACATAGGGTGAATTTTTGAGGTGCTGAATTATTGCTAAGTATTAGAAATTTCGAATTTTTATAATAAATGATAAAAACTAAGGGATTTGTTAGGATCATTAACTGTTATATATTGTTTATAGTGTTTACATCTTCAGTATTTTTCTATATTTCTGAGATGAGGTATTGTAATTATTTACATTGTTCAAACTGTTGTCCTCATCTTTGTTGCCATATTCACAACGTTTTGGTCATTGCACGCTCTGGCTTTCCTCAAGAACACATGACCCAGTGGATAAAAGCATTAGTTGAATCTAGTGTCTTGACCCAAAGAGTTGAGAGTTCAATACCTGGCGACTGCAGTGGTGAACACAAACTTGGAGAGTGGAGTTAAAGGGAGATAACTGAGACATCCAGAAGAGGCATGGCATGTGGAACTAGAAAATCTACCCCAGTGGATGAAATAAAGGGTTCCGTTCAAAATTCCAATCCCCTGAAGAAGGCCAAAGTGTACAACAGCCAAAACATTGTGTATATGTCAATAAAGATGAGGACAACAGTTCGAACAGTGTTTACATCTATTTATAATTAGGATGCATCTGGTTAAAATAAAATAATTTAATGGATTATATATATATATATATATATATATAATAAATAGCAAGAGTAACTATTACGCTCATTTATTGCAGTAAATATATGAAGTGTCTACTTCATACTCAACTTCCAAAATTAATAAGTTATCCAAAAATCTTTTAAGGTTTCAAATCTTTAATGACTCTAATTACTTTTACTAATTAGTTTATTTTCACACATCATAATTTTTATTTCACATGAAGGTTGTCTCTTCACTTGTTTAATCTGTATAAGCACTGGTACTAAAGGTTTCTGATACAAAACTAAATAAATTTTCACAAGCATAAATTGTTTAATGAGATGCTTTAAGGGAAAATAAATCTTGCTAGGGTTTCTAAAAGATTACTGTTATCTGGAAGACTGTCTGGTTTGGTTAAGGCCTGACACCTAAAAGCAACTGTAAATTTCCTAATAATTGGACTATCCAGCCCATTTTAAGTGGTGGTGGTAGTAGTGGTACTATTAATATAATAATTTATTGATAAAACCAAGTTAAAATGATTGGTCTGTTGATGTCCTGCCAAAGAATGAAATGGGATTGGTCACCAGGGCTGTTAATTTTTTTTCTTTTGTTCTGTTATATCACTGTTAACAACTGAAAATAACCAAATTTTCTGCTTGTTAAAAATATTGTGTTATATAATGCGAATTGCCAACTTCTGTCTTCCTGGATCCGGTTCTTATATCGTCCTTTCTCATCACTAAAATCTAATTTTCTTCCACTGCAAGTAACCCCTTGTATCTTAGTGGCATTATCATCTTGGTTGGGGTGAAATGATTAAAAAAAAAAATAAAGAAATTCTTGTTGCACAAGATTTTCTGTTCTAAGGATTAAAAAGCCAGGAACATTTTTTGTTTGAATCATTATTTAGTGTTTAATGAATTTTTGTATTAAAATGTTGAATGAATATGACTGTATTCTGTTATAAAATGCTTGTTCATTAAAAAAAACTAAATGCTTCTTTGTGAAAGACGTAATTAAATAAACTCACACATAATTAAATAATACTAGAAAAGAAAAATTGAAAATTAATTAAAGTGAATAACTAGCTTTAAATATTTTGGTAAGTATATATTCTTAGTTTACTTCCCAAAATATGAAAATAACTTTTGTTCATAAGAAAACTCATGGCCTTGACTGGAGAAATTAACAATGAATTTAGAAGTGAAACATTTCAGATCATATCTTAAGCCCTAGTTAAAGATAAGTGTGTCATAAATTCTTACAGAAGAAAAATCAAATGAGAAAATCTTGCTTTCTGATGTGTGTGGCATATAACAATCTGGAATGTTTATATTAATCAACAATCTGTTTTAACTCCTATTTTCATTGTTCTTTATACGTAAGGTCTGTAAAGAAAACATTCAGCCAAATTGAATGTCTTGAGAACCAGTCTTGATGTAACATGGAAACTAATCAAAGATGACCTTAGTGTACATATGTGAATATACTCTCCTGTGGGATTACTCAATCAACAATGAAATGCCATTTGTTTGACTCTCATGGTCGCAATAACATCTTGTACAGGCTACATGGTATCACTTGAGTATTTTAGTAACCTACCTTCTGTTATGTCATTTCAACACTCTGTGACCCTGGATTTCTGAAAATTAAAATCATTGGAAGGGAAGATTTCAGGTCATAGGTAAAATTAAAAATTAGAGAGAACATTATCCTCTACAGAGGACTTGGCTGATTTTTGGAAAGTGGAAATGATGCTGGGAAAAGTGTCAAGTCCCAAGGTGTGTAGTTTGAATAGGGCAAAGGCACCATTACCACAGGTAGGCTTTTCCCCTGCCCCTCACAAATATTAATAAATGGTTATATACTTTTGACCTTGCAACTATATTTTTCCTCCAAGGAGATACTGAAAATTTGTTGGCCTAACAAAGAATCCCTTCCATAAAATTTGATGTTTTTTTTATTTAATTAGATTTGGAGGTGGCAGATAAAGCTAAGAACTTTTCAGCACTCATTCTGGGTTTGTTGTGTGGTAATGTAGCCTCCTGCTATGCTTAAGCTTTTAAACAGTTTAGCAATGATAGTTCATAAATCATCAAGAATTATCAAAGGACCCCACATTCTTTTAGAACATTGAACATAATTTAGTTTTTATATGAAGAGTAAGTAATCAACCGGTTCTGTTTTTCTTATCTATATCAATCATTCAGATATAATAATTCAGTTTCCTTACAGATTTTTCTGGGGTGAGGGGATCACATTCAGACTAATGTCCTCATCTTTGTTGTTCTTATCACCTGATCACCTTTGGTCTGAATTCTAGGCTGAGGGGATATCATTCTTTACATTCAGGCTAATATCCTCGTCTTTGTTATCACAATATTTTGGCACTTATGCCCTCTGACCTTCTTCAGGTATTTGTTGATCTGGGTAACCTTCAGCGAATTTCAAGCTCAATCCTTTAATTAATCTTTTAAATAAAGCATTCAGTCTGTCCAAAATATGATTACAACAAAGATGAGGATATTAGTCTGAATGTAAATAATTGAGAGATCACATTAACTTTGTTGAATAGAAGTAAATTTATTCTTGACATAGTTTTAGAAACAGGTTTACTTTTAAATCGAATTGCACTGTTGAATCTAACTTTCAATGTATCACTTGTTTAATTTAATATTTATCCTAATTAAATATTATTGATAATTATTTGAAAATGTAATGATTGTTTCTGCCATGATAAATGTCAATGTTTTTACTTGTGTATGTCATGATAATTTCAATAGATTTTTAGAAATGTTGCTTGGAAGTTATTTCTGTTTTAAATAGAAAACATCTTTGGGAATCTGTAGTTGATTAAATATTATTCTACTTGAACGACTGGTTTATAAAAAAATTTCTGTTTCTATTTAGTGACTTGGGTCCCAATTTTGAATCCGGCTATTGAATGCAGGTGGTGTTCAGCCAAGTTTAAAGTCTTGTTTGGTAGGACGGGAGGGTGGTGTAAGAAGTTGATAAAAGCATTAAGTAAAGATCAGAATTTCTTTTTCTCAACCTTATTGAGCGACATACATACTGTTTTTGTTTCATCTCTTATATAATTTCATAATTTCAACCTCCCAGAAGTTTTTTGTCTTTCTGAGAAAGAAATATTCTAGTGGCCTTTTACAGTCTCTCAGGAAATTTATTTTTTATTCTATTTTTGTACAAAGAGAGTTTTATAAAGACCAGAACAAATGTTTATCTGACAATCAAGTATTATCTTGATGGAATATCCCACCCATTGTCTTAACTAACTCCAGATGTCTTTTGTCAATTGCTACTGTTAGCTACTATAATTGGGGGCAGGATTTGCTCAAATTCTTTCTTTCTAGGGAAGGACTTTATAATAAATTAAGGATGTCTTTCCAATTTCACCAGATAGAAAGTATCTTCTTGTTTTTAGATGAGAATGAACATTTGCTGCAATGAATAATAGTTCATTTCACTTAAATGAAGTATTATAATAAACTACTCTGTAGATTTCACAATAAACAAGCAATTATAACATTTGTTTTATTTCAATTTTTTTCTTAAAATAAGTGCAAAAAAGCATATAATCTTTGTCTAATCTGGGGGGAAAAAAGACCTTTAAAACAGTCAAAGATTTAATTAAAATCCAATAAATTTTTAAAGTATCTGCTGGATAATTTAAAAAAAAATTAAATTTCATTATATTGAAATAATTTTATAAAAATAGTCCAGGTTTTTTTTTTTTTTTTTTTTTTTTAAGGTCAGTTTATTGGAAATGTCATGATAATCTGAAAATCTCTGAAAGTGCAGCTGGCATATTACCAAGTTTAAAATTAATTTTTGAAATGTTCTTTTTGTCCTGTGACTAGGAAAAGGTTGGCAAGTTGGAATGGCGTTCACTTCAGACTAAACAAGATAGCATAAGATTTAGAGAACAATACATTTTATCCAAACAGCAATGAAAATTTTTTTTTTTTTTTTTTTTTTACTGCATTCAAAAGGAGGGCATAGACAAGAGTTGGACACAGTTTGAAGTTCACCACTCATTTCAGTATTTTTTTTGTGCGGATTCCAACCAAAATTTTATTAGTTTTAAAAAGAATTTTCTTTTTCTAAAAGTTTCAAGTTTGTCCATTAATATTTTTTTAATATTCTCTAGTTATTAAGTAAACTGCATGTATTTGGAGGTGAAGAATTTTCAATCTTTTGGCCTCAAGTTTACAATATAATGAAAACAAAATAAGATGACAGAAACATTAGTCAAATTTTTATGAAAATACTTTCTCTAAGAAATTTATCAACTTAAAACTACTAAGTGTAAAAACAAGTAACGGGAGTAAAATGAAAAGTTGGAAATTCATTGACAACAAAGCTAAGGAATTAAAATTATTACATCTAATACTACTAAATGTAAACAAACAATATAGCATGGAAAAAGTTGAATAAGGAACAGGTTAGTTATCTGATGAAATTTGAATTTCATTTACTGACGGTTCCCTTTGGCCAATCAGTAAGACATTATGTCAGACAGACTTCCAAAGATAGAGGATGTGAGTTCAAATCTTATTATAATCTTATTCTTTAATTTAAATCCAAGTTGCTGATATCATAGTCCCAGAATCACTAGACCATTTTAATAAAAAGCAATGAAAATAAAAGGAAAGAAAAACTAGTCTTTAATTAATAACAATTCACAATGCTTCATCGAAGAAATTTGGAAAGCACACAGTAGCACAAATCTACAAAGTAAGCTTGCTATTACACTATGGTACACATTTTTATACTTAGTTTAGTCTGGTATAAGGCCCTGACCATAGAGCATTCCTCGAAAATTAATGCACTTCAAGAGTAAAATGCTAACCAGGGTTCTAAAATGAAGTGCATTTGTTTTGGTTTAAAACAATCTTGATTTGAGAAATATGTTTTGAATTTACATGAATTATCACTACTTACTAATTTGTGTCTTCAAACTGGACTTATTCAACCATTAAACTGAGGCAGTCCTGAGAGAATTCATTATTAGCGGCCACAATCTTAACAACATAAGATATGCAGATGAAACAGTGTTGATAGCAGACATGGAAAGGAAACTTCAAGAACTCTTACAGAAGGTACGAAAGAAAATTGAGAAGAAAGAACTAAACATAAATTTGCAAGAAGATAGAATGCATGGTTGTTAGCAAAACAAGCAACCCAACATGCAAACTATGAATTGGTGACACCAAAATGAAGCAAATACAAAACTTCAAATATGTGGCAAGTCTTTTAACAGATGATGGCAAACATACTACCAAAATCCAAAGTCATAGTGAAATAATGAAAGATGCCTTCTGAAAGCTAAGCAAAGTATTAAGAAACAAAAAGATTTTGTTAGAAACAAAGAAGCATACTGAACTGTTATATTTGTCCTACATGGCAGTGAATGCTGGACAATCTCCTCAAAGATGAAGAAGAGACTTGTGGTAACAGAAATGTGATTCTACAGAAGGATGCTGAGGATGCATGTTGCATATGAGGAAGTTTTAAGGAACATGGAAACAAAAAGGACACTTAGCATCAGAGAGAAACAGTTGAAATTTCTAGGCATATCATGAGGAAAGAGGGCTTGGAAAATTTGAAACTCACAGGATATGCTGAAAGGCAAGAGAGACAGAAAAGCAATGAATAATCTAAACAAGATTAGGTAAATGGTTAGCAGAATAGGGATTAGAAGGGAGATAACAAAAAGAAACTTTACTGAAAGCTACAATGGACAGGAAGTTATACAGAGCACTGCTCATCTACATCCTGAAGAGATATGGCATATAGATGGTGGTTGATGGACCTGTCAGAGTGTATTATCTCTAATGATCAAGAATTTTGGTTTTTAATATCCAAAGAGGATGATGCTTCATATAGAGAAGTGACAATGTACCAGGAAGTCTATTTATATTCAGTTTCACTTCAGTATGAAAATTGATAGTTTTGATAGATTAAAAATAAGTAGAAATCAGTGAAAGAAAAATGATTCCTGTCTCTGAAAATAATGATTCAAAGTCAGTCTTAATATGTCAAGAAATTAAAAAAATATTAAAAAAAAAAAAAAAATCGTTGGCAATAATACCAGTATTCTGTCAATAATCTTAAGACTTCTTTTTATTTTTATTTTTTTTTTCCTTTGCTCTCTCTCCATTTCTATTTCCACATTTTGATGCCACACTGTTCTTCAGTTATCTTAAACTTGGCTCTCTGGCTTCTGAGAATAATGTTTCAATTGTATGTCAAACTGGCAAAATTTTCTCCAAGAACTAATTTCCTTGTTTGGTATTCATTTGCCAAAAAGTAATGTGGCTTTCAGCTTAAAAGGAATAACCAACGTGCCCACCTACCCCCACAAGTAACCCCCCCCCATTCTTTCTGCATGATGCTTCTACTGTTGACTTGGAATCTCAGAAATGATAGTTTCTTTTCATTCTGATTCTAGAAATGTCTGGACACAAGTATGAAATTATGTAATCCACACCTTTTTTTTTTTTTTTCCTCTCTCTCTCATATATTCATTTTAAATTTGTCTTCGTCTGACATACAGCCACAATCGGAGAGTACCTCATGAGGATAAAACTATAAAGGATTTGTGAGAATGTTTTGGTATCACTCTATGGTAAGTGACCATTTTATATAAAGGAGTGCTGAAAATTTCTCTGCCAAGCCCCACTTCCTAAAATCAATATTTTAATAACAAAGCACTTGAATACATTTTCAGAATCCCTTTTTATATATCTACATATGCATGAATTTTCACAAAAATGAACTTGTATACATGCTGTCAATGATCTTTATATTGGGATATTATCTGACTTTTAATTACTTTTACATATGCACAATATGACGCATTATATAGTGGGATACATTTTAGTTGCTAAAACTTATATATATATATATACACACACACACACACAAAAGGGTACAAAAGAGTTCTTGGCACAACCAGGTTTTAAGGTTGTCTTGGGTGGAGATTTTTTAATCCCACTTCCTCCTCTTGTGTGTGTGTGTGTTTAATGCTCATGCATGTTCCTTCGTATATATTATGTACATAGGCATGATACAAAATAATATAAATGTATAGTGACTTAGTTACCAAAGCATTATATATAACTTTGTATCTTTGAATATACACAACTGACAGTCATCAATAGTGTCTTGTAAAAATATACACATAAAATTTGTACCTACACATACACCCAATGGTACCAATGCATCTTCATATTTATACTAATAAACATAAAATACTTTGTTTTTTTCACACACACATTTCTTTCTCTCTCTCTCTCTCTCTCTCTATATATATATATATATATATATATATATATATATATATAATAAACACACACACACCTCTTTGTCTCTTTTTATATATATATATATATATATATATATATATATATGCACACACACACACTTACAATTTTATGAGATGTTTGTTCACTCTTGTATATTGACTTATACACATGTAAGCTGTAACAATTATTCAGCAACATTTGAGATTTTGTTCCAATTTAATGTCAAATGTTTGCTGAACCATGTGAAAGTGATATTGAATTTAAGGCTCTGGCTTCATTTAACAAAAGAGACAAGTAGATACTAGAGCAACATCTGCTGATTTCAACCTATTAACTAAGATTTAATTTTTTCCACTCCCCAATGTCATTGTGATTCTTTTTGTACTTCCTTTAAATATCATCATCATCAACCTAAAAAGATTTATAAATTTCAACCAAAAAAAAGTACTGACTGCTCAGTTAATGAATGTCAAATGTTTCCTTGTAAGGAAACAGCTAATATTATCATTAGCATCAGCAGTAACCATCTTTGGTCCTATAATAGTGAATTTTATTCAATCTTAACAGATTTTTTAAGATTGAAAAATATTTTTAAATGCTGGATGTGCATGTAGCATAATGGTTTTAGTGCTTTGGAAGAAAAATTCAGCAAGCTGAGTTCAACTCCAGTGAAGTTTGTTATATTGACTTTCATACAAGACCCTTTTGGAAAGGTATGAATTTATCTCTTCTCTCGGCTCTGGGTTAAATAGCAGAGTAGACTGAGCTATCTAGCTGTGGTTGACAACCAGTTGGAGAAAGACTAGGGTGAATTCAAAACTCACTCTCTCTAGCCCTGGTCACACACACACACACACACACACACACACTCTATGAAGCTAATGAAAGGATTATGGGGTTCTCAACACTATCACAAAATTATGAATTCTATAATTCCGACTTAGGTCAATGTGGCAGGTAGGTAGGTCTAAAGACTAAAATTATGTAATAAACTACTGAACTAAAAGCAAAAACCTATAAGGTACTGAAAAGGTTTTTTTAAAGATTCAGTGTTTTTATTCATTTGATTAAATTGTAGGAGTTTAATTGGACTTAGAATTTTACACTACTCATATTTACTGAAATAATTTTTTTATGTGTGTGTATATATATATATATATATATATATATATATATATATATATATATATATATAAAGTTTAAAAAAAAATCAGCTATATTTAAAATGTTTATATACCAAGTATATTTGTCAGGTAACATGTAAATCATTTGGTTATAGGTTGTCATAGGATACATTTTAATTTTTAAAAAATGTTTATTTAAATTCATTTTTGTCTTGCTAAAATTATTCTAGTTTTTGAGTCATACAGATAAAAAAAAAAGATGCTATCAACATTATTGTTAATAAATTATTATTAAAATAATAATAAATGTCTTCTATGACTCTTGCTTACCAGGCCAATAGAAAGAGGATTTTATATATATATATATATATATATATAAGCAGAACTGATTATGGGTATCCCATTATGAATGTAAAATAAGGCAAAAATTTAATCACTTCATTTTTACGCAACTATTTTATATCCTTACAGTCACATAATAGGACTTAAATTCCTATGTTTACTATCCTCTCCCCCCTCACATACCTCTGGAACTGGTCAGATAAGACATTGGTTTGGATTGTCAGATTATATAACAACTTGACTATGTATAGCCCACTTATTATACACTTACCCTATTTTTAAGTACTAAAAATCAAGGGAAAGGCAAACAAATAGTAAATGAGAATAAAATCACTTTATATTTTAAAGTAGTTTTCATAATAAGAGAGGTAGAAATGAAATTCAAATTAACCAATGGTTTGATGTTATTTTATGATGGAATTGTTCATACAGGTTAATATCATCAACCAGCTTGTAATTGAATTGCACTGCTCATTCAGGCATTATTTCAATTTCAAATTTCCAAAGTTGCTGTAAGCACCTGCCATTGTGCAAGTTAATATAATTATCTTTTTATTTTGTGTGTACTTGAATGAAATTTCATTATCTTTTTAATGTTTATTTTGCTTTTGATTATTTGATTTGTAATAATTTACAGTGTGTTTTACAGATAGGATGAGGTGCTGAAAGTTTCTGACTTAGATTCTTGTGGTCCATCAAAGTCACAGATCCAATAGGTAATCAGTTTCAATGATGCCAGATTATGGTCAATCTGATTATCTTCCTTTCTACAAACCCATGTTTTATTATGTGTTAAAGTGATTATTATACTTATAATATTGCCAATAAGATTGATATTTGTTATCAATTAGTAGCAAATTGAAGCAGGAAAAGAAAGATTTTGTCATTAAGCGGCCTATTAAATCTACATATTATAAGAAGCACACATGGACCATTTTAATTATATATTATATCAGGTACTTCCACTAATTCTGTATGCACAAGGTTTAAAATGAATTTTTAAAAATGAAAAAGCTTTCTTGGCGCTTTCGTTTTATCTTTTAATTGAAAGCTAAAGGATTTAAAATTTATTATTTCCAGTCAGCAAAATACTCTATGGTCTATTCTTTCAAACAGAAATTATATTGATCAGAATCGATTTTTTTTTTTTTTTTTTTTTTTTTTTTTTTTTCCAGTAAAATTGATAAAAATCGGCCATTTTGACAGATTTGTAAACAAAAGTTAATTCTCAGTTTTAAAATCTTGCAAAAATAAAAAATATATATCTGAAATATTAGCAAAGTTAAATTGATCTGATTTGAAACACATTACTTACACCATAAAATGTTATATACAGACATTTCTTAACCACGGAGTCTTGTTTTTCTGAGGTGTCACTCGATTTGACAGCCAAATGTATTCATAGTTGAGTATTGTGAAGCAGACAAAGTTTAGAAGCGGGGACAATGCTTAAAACACCTGCTCTTTTAATGATAGTTATTGGTTTGTACATCCATACATTAAAAAATTCTGCATGTATATACACATATAAAACAAATCAAATTTCTTTTAAAAGCATTTGTGTGATCAAATTGTAATAAGCTTTGCAATATATGATTAGTAAATCTGTTTTACTTATTAACAATATTTCCCAAGAGTTATCACATTAAAACTGAATTTTAAAAAATTTAAAATCTTTATAAATCATTCAATTTAAGATTGTAAAAAATGAAAACAAATCTTGTAAAAAATTCATTTTTCATCAAAAAAAAATTTTTTTCTTCTGACAATATTATCTTTAATATATATTATTTATAAAAGCAATTAAAAGCTTCTCTAATTAGATAATATTTTAGTTTTATTGTATTTATTTTTTGATTCAGAACACATTTTCAGTAAGACTGGGTCCAATTTTGCTGAAATAAATTTGGTGATTTAAATTCTTCAAAGAATTCTATTTTTAATTAATATAGTCACTAAAAATTATCACATTGAATTTCTCAAGTTTTCATAAATTTAAGTAAGGGGTTGAAACATATGTAAAAAAAAAAAAAAAAAAGTTTTTACCAAGATTTTCTAATAAAAAAAAATTTGATTAAAATCCGACATTTGATTTTTACAAGAATTTCCAAATTACTGTGGCTGTCACTGCAAAAAAAGAGGCTAAAATTTGCAATGCTAAAAGTTCGTAAAACTCCTGATGCAAGAAAAACAAGTTTTTTAATCAATTTCAAATGTTCTAAAAAGGAGTAAAAAATTTAATATTCAAAAAATACTTTGATCCTTCCTCTTAATAATAACAAAGATTTTGATGATAAAACATTTACGTTTGGAACATGGTAAATGCTGAAATTAAGGACAATAAAAACAGGTATTAAGAAAACAGATGATAACAATTGACATTGCATTTAAATTTTTGATGCTCAAAGTTGACTGGAGGAAACAGGCTGGAAAAGAATTCTACAAGCAAGAAGTGCAAGAGAAGAAACTGTTCATAAAAAACTCGGTTCCATCTAGCAGCCATTTCAACTGTAAAATGATGAGACATTACGTCCACCAATCTAGTGTTGTTCTTAAATTCATAAAGTCTAGGTACCAAAGAGGAAAGTTCATCAGAACAATTACCATGGAAATATTTCTAGAAAATGCAATGGGAAGCTTACATTACGGTGATGGCAAAGTGAGTGAAGCTAAGATGCTAGGATAATTTAATTTTTTCAATTGAATTTTTCTTCTAAAACTGGCATCTATCCAAGGTTAGAGAACTTGTCTGCCCTGCTATGTAACCCATAGCTCTAGAGAAAAAGAGAGATCAATTCATGCTCTTATCAAATATATTAGTATGAAAATAAACATAACAGAACTTTAACTCTGCTCACACTTTGGTAACCATTACATTACCCATGTAGATCTCTCTCTCATTTTATATATATATATATATATATATATTTGCGTATGTGCACAAAAAATATGCATAGTCATAGTTCTCTGCTAAAAGATAATTAGAACAGAATTGTTAATAAAATTCATAAACTTTGTTACATGTTTATCAGTATATAGGTTTGCCTATAAACGTCTTTACTATTATACTTACTTATTTTAATTCCAATTATTACTTTGCTCTTTCTTGGAGATGATCTCTTCACCTCTTGATTTTGTAAATATAACAGACGCTGCCACTTGCTGTTAGCATTGCAAGAGAGAGAGAATTATTGCAACAAAACTTAGAGATCTACAAATATATGAGAGTGTACTGAAAAGTTATCAACCCAGTCATCTTCTAAAAATATGATCAAGTATAATCCATTTTTTCTTTTAACTTTTTAGCATCGCTTTGTATAATGATTTACCAAATAATATCATGAATGAAAGTTAAAAACTTTGGTAGATTTACATATATTCTAACTGAATAGATCTGATGTACCAAGAAATTCATATCTGATGTTTTTAAAGGGCTAGGCTCTCTAGCCATGGTTGGCAACCAAGTTAGGAGAAAGACAACTCTGAATTCAAAATCATAATTGTCCATGGTCTCCAATTCTCAGCAATGAGGATAGGAAGAAGCCAAATGAGCTTTTGAACGTATCTATAAGACAAAGAACCAAATAAACACCTTACTTCTCCATATTTTGCAGTACAGATTATTACAAACAGCTTATTTACTTTGAGACATTCCATTTCTAATATTAGTTACATTGCTAATCGGTATTTAGTTACTATGAGAATTGATTATTAGTGCCTGGGAAGATTTAGCTAGGTCTTGCCACATCTCAAACAAAATGCTACAACATTTATATCATTGTGTCTGTGCAATGATAGGCATCATGGCCTCTAAACAGTTGCTGGGAATTATTGTATATCAGAAATTTTGAAAAGTTCTTGGCCTAGCCAAGAAGGTAGTTCCAAAAATAAATTCACTTGTTTGGTCATTTTGGTGAAATATTAGAAATTGGATCAAGCCAGGCCTTTTAAAGCACCTGCTCACTTACACTATTTCACATTGTCATTTTTAATTTCTCTTTATATTTCTAGAAAACTAATGAAGATATTCCCAAAAATATATGCAGGATATTTCTCTTGTATGTAAATTTTACTAGGCTATATGTCACTCTACAATTAGGCAACAGTTTTATGAATTTTTCAGAAATTTTCTGTGTTCTTTGTAAGGCAATAAACTACAGTATTTACATTAGTCGGACTATTGTCCTCATCTTTATCGCCATATTTGTCACAACGTTTTGGCGTTTATGCGCTCGACCTTCTTCAGGTGGTTGGAATTTCGAACTGAACCCTTTATTTCAATCACTGGGTTAACTGTTCTAGTTCCGTGCCATGTTTTATGGATGACAGTTATCAGTTATCGCCTGCTAATTTTCCCTCTGAAAGTTCTAAGGCAGTGGAGAACTTTCAGAAGAAGAAGGAACAGCACTGTCAACAATCTCAAAATAAAAGGTTAAAGGTTCAGTTGAATCAATGAAGATACCGGAGGTAACAAAAATGTTGGACAAATATGGTAACAAAAAAATGAGGACAATAGTCCGACTAATGTAAATACTGTACATAGTACCTCATCTCAGAAATATAGACAGACAATAAACTACATCCACATCCTGGGTAAAGATGATAAACTACATCCAACAGCAAGGCCTCTTAGGAGGTTTTGAGGAGTGTGGAACCACCTCTTAATTGCTGGTGTTTCCAGGTCTGTCCTGACCTGTTAGGATCCCAGATATGGGTAAATAGTCAACCTCCAAACTGGGGTCAAAACATTATGAAAGTGTAAAAATAGGGTTTAATACTAGAAATACTTTGTAAAAAAATTATTACCCACAATACATTTTTGAAAAAAAAATATTACCAGCAATAAAAATATTGTCAACATTAAATAACCCATGGAGGTTGATATGCAGTTTAAAAAAAAAAAAAAATCAGAATTTTCCAAGTGTCACATTGTTCATCAGATTGCTGAAACTCTAATAAACATTGTTGTCATGAAAAATTATAATTATGAAACAAAGGCAAATGTTTAAACAAATTCAAACATAGTATTGCTATAAAGTTAAAAAGCCAATAATAATTTGAAATCTTTGATTTTGTAAGCTCTTCATTCAAAATCTGTAAAGCATTCAGAGTAGTATTCCAAAGTTGATTTTAAAGTTTTCAATCTGATTAAGCTTGGACAAACAAGACAGACAGTCAGCCAGCCACTTTATCAAGTGAGTGTCTTTTTGAAAGCAGTTTTATTCAGATATTTAGTTTACTTCACATAATGTAATGAAACCGTTATGTCTAAAAAGTCTTTTCTTGATTTCTTTAACAATGGCTCAAATTTTGTCTCCAAAAAATTAGTGTTTTTCAGAATAATTATCTTAAGATAATCTGGAATTCATCTCTTATAATCCCACCCCAAAATGTCACACTATCTCTCCCTCTTGTCTGTCCTAATCTTTGAGGGTGTTTTTTTGTTTTTTTTTTGCCAGGAGCTGACCAATCTTTGTGCCATCTGCCTGGCCCATTAAGTTTCAAACTTGCAACACGGCTATTAATTTCAGATTGTAAAATTGAAGTCATTTCAAATAAATGGCTAACATTTATTTATATCTGTGCAGAATAAAGTAGCTGACATTTTGTGTTAGATGTTGCCATTATTCAATAAATAAAATTTTAGATTCTGTAAGTATTTATTTTACAATGTGAAGAGGATAATAATAGGAAAAACTATGTGCATGATATATCACCCCCTTCCTTTCTCTCATCTATGTATGTATTCATTCAGTATAAGTTTTTCTTATGTAAGTACCAAGTTTTTAATCCTTCAATCCATTAACTGGTACTTTGGGAGGGGGTCAATCAAAAGTGACCCCCAAGATTTATCGGATATAATGTGAAGGAGACGAAAGAACATCCGAGTAAAATGCTTTCAATCACAGATGAGGAAACCAACCAGAATGATGAACAGTTTATGCAATAATAGAAATAATTCTGTTTAAAATATCATTTATTTTATCAGCTTATTACTAAAATTATGTTAACTTCAAACACAAGATCATTCAAGTGCATTGACTGCTATTTTGGAAATTGGTTTTGATTCTGCTTTTTAAAATGGTTATTTGTAGTGAATTCTACTCATTATTTAGTGAGTGTAGAAAAATTGTGATTTTGTTTTGTACAGAAAATGCCCAATTTACATAACATAAAAGAATATATAGCACAGTTTGATTTGTAATATAAAGGGACATATATATCCAGGAAATATTTCCCTACTGAATGACAGGTGTAAAAAGTTATTTATTTCTCTTGAAAGGTGAGTATCAGTAATTATTTCCTTTCATTGATAGTAAGTTAATCTCATTTTTTTCTCTCTCTCTCTCGTGTGCTCTCTCTCTCTCGTGTGCTCTCTCTCGTGTGCTCTCTCTCTCTCTCTCTCTCTCTCGTGCGCTCTCTCTCACATATCAGTATAATCTCTGACTTGATGGGCTGATTGCACAGATGCAGACACACATCAGAAGAGAAAACAGAACGTTATTAATGCCAATTTGAAGCCATAATTGATGCCATACATAAGCCCATTGGTCTACATCCTAATTATTCTGCTTCTGGCTCTAGCACTTAATAACATTTATTTCTTGACTTGAATAAAAAGGGAACTGACATTTTATTCAGTCAGGCTTAGGACTGAAATTTCTCCAATTTGAGAGATTTACAGAAAGTTTCACCGAAAGCTAAAAGTTGTGCTTAATTAGAAAGCACAATTTTTAACTTTCAGTATGATTTAATAAGCAGACAGTTTTGTACTCCATCCTTAAAAAAGATAATAAAAACTACTCAGCCAGCTACATTTGAATAGTAGTACCTATTAAGTATTCATTAGTTATGATTGTTATGACTTATAGCCTCTCCCCCACTTCTCACCTGGAAATGCCATGATCCATATGGATTTGTAAATCTCATAAAAATTTTAATGAAGTTGTTCATAATCTGCAAAATGTATTTTATATCCACTTGCAAATGATGACTAAACACTTCTGACTCAGCAATAGATTTTAACTTAAACATAATAATAAATATGAAAAACAAAAAATGGAACTGCAAATTAAATTTTCACCATGTAGTTTTTATGTAGAATAGGATTTTATTCTATTATGTTTGACTTATTTAAGCAGCTCATTGCCAGTGTTCATCTTAAATTCCTCTTCACAAATTTGTAATGAAAATCATTTGTGAAAAAAGGACCTGACCATATGAAATTCTAAAAAGCTGTCTACAGTGCCAGTTAAACTTCATCCTTCTGATATGATACAGAAATTTGAAGATTTATTGAAAGATGCCTTTCAGAAACTAAGCAAAATATTAAGATAGGAAAATCTTGTTAGAATTAAAGAAACAAGTGCTGAACTGCTATCATATTTAATTTCATATATGGCAGCAAATGCTGGTCTATTTCTTCACAGATGAAAAATACTTTGTGACAGATGGTGAAAATACAATGGACTGACCAAGAAAGTTTTAAGGAACATAAGAAATAAAATGGTACATATATTTAAAAGACAGTTAAAATTTCATGTGGAAAGAGGGCTTGGAGAATTTAACACTGACAAGACATATTGAAGGCAAGAAAGACAGAGAGGAAAACAAGTAATTTATCTAATGAGTGTATAAGAATGGATGTCATAGTCAAAAGTTGCTTTTTTTTCACTATACTGTATATCATTTACTTTAGAAACAGATGGATGTTTTGACAGTCTTCAGTTGGTACAAAAATACTGATGATTCTATCAGAATTGTTACTTCTAAGCAATTAAGTAAATATTTCTATTCTACTTTTGTGAAAATTTGAAAGAATTCAAATAAATACAAAAACTAAAATGAAATTTTCTTACAATTTTTAAAACATTTTGGTAAAAAAAATCCTTTATAAAATAGTGTGCTAATTACTGTATATGAATTTTCAAGAATTTATTTCAATGCCACTTGCATAATTTATTGGCTTAGAGCCACATCACATTAAAACACTGGATCCTGTATGATCACTGAACTTAAGCAGTGTTGATCCTGGTCAGTATGTAGATGGGTGATTGTTTGGGGATATTAGGTACTTGTAAGCCTGGATGTGTGGGTGATGTAATGGAAAATGGCTCAGAATTGTTTATCAGCAATCAGTGTTTCAATTCCCATTCAATTGTTCATATTTACATATATGCAAATACCCTTGGGAAAGGTATGAATCTCTCTTCTCTCTCCATCTATGGGTTAATTAGTCAGACGTTTATCACTAAATCATTATTATAACAAAAAAAAATTCTAATCTAAAAATATTTTGTGGCTTTAAACATCCTGCAAAGGGTTGATAAGCTGTAGAAAGTGAATCAATCCCAATTTATTGGTATTGACACCTTTCCCAGTGGCATTTGTGTGAAATGAATGTGAATTAGTATTTGAATATTGCTCACTAATTCCATTATTTTTCCATGCTAGTAACCACTTGGACACTGATGACTCTTGTAATTTTAAAAATGTTTACACAAATGTTTACTTAGGACACTTCTAGTTTATATGGGTATCAAGTAAAGCCACCTCAAGATCCAGCTGTTTGGTCAGCCATAATACACATAGAATCAATGGTTTAATTGTCATAGAAGAATGAATCGGAGTTAAGATTTTAATTCTGATAATGAGTTTTTAACGATATTTAAGAGAAATTCCTTTAAACCTTCAAGAAATCATTAAAACAAAATATAAATTATGATGAATGATTTTTGATTTTCCTGCAAAGATGGAACTTTTCCTAACTGCAAATATTTAGAATAATGATTTACAATTATCTTTATTCTAAAATCTCTCTCTCTCAAGTGGGAAGAGTCTGTTGTAGAAGTTATTCCTCATCATAAGAGGAGTTCAAGGTTATGTATATATTAATTAGCTTTGCTATAACCTTTTATTGAAACATCTTGGTTGAAGCCTATTCATAGATCATATTTGCATTGTATATTTTGGCTTTGACAATTTTTTGTCACACTAAATACATTTAAATACATTCTCTTAATTCATTACAATATTATCCTGAGGAAAATATGCACAAATGAGAAGTTTGTAAATAATAAAAGTGAATTTTTGTTATCCTATGAGAAAAGATCAATTCTTAACAATTTTTTCTTTAAAAAAAAAGTAACAAGAATTTTTGCTACCAGGAGAAATATTTCATTTTTTTTTTTTTTTTTTTTTTTTACTTGGAAGCATCTTACCATTAGTGTATATTATTCCTTTGTGGTAACCTTCTAAAATCTACATCAACTCTATACTTCTAATGTCTCTGCTTAAATTCTGAAATTTTACTCTACTTTTTTTCTTTAATAGGAGTAGATAGGTTCAACTATTGTCCACTTCACACTCCTCTCCAGTCTTTTGAACAGGAGTAGAGGTTTATCCCTTGTTTCTTGTTAGGATTGGGTTACTGGCTCCTTCTAAAGTTTTCACTTTCACTTTTGCTCCCAGTAGCCCCTTGCATCTTAGTGGCATTATTGACTTGCTTGGGGTGAATTGATAAAACAAAAATACAAAAAAAAACTGGTGGCTTATGCTGAAAATCCAATTTTATTTCCTTGTGTCATTTTCATAGGCTCTGAATGACAGTTTCCAGTATTCTGATAAGTAACTGTTCTGAAGAGCCTATGAAAATTAGAGAAGCTGAGATCATCAAGATGACAGTGTTATTAAAAACAGTTTGAATGGCAAGCTGAGTGCTACAGTATTGAATCACTGTTATTTGATCTCTTCTTTGCCCATACCACTGGTAACTGGTATGGACGCTCAATGAGAGAAATAATAATAATAGAAAAATGTTTTCAGATTTTTTTTCCTCCGAAATAGAAATAGTATCAATTGAAATGACTTCAATTTGTTGTCAACTCCATTTAAAATGCCAACAGGCAAATATCTTTTCTAAAAGTAACAATATAGATTTCTATTAGGTCCTCAGTTTCCTTTTGTAAGACAATTATTATCAATTATTTCTGATGATTTGTACAGAGAATGCTAGTCTTGATAAACAGGAATTATCAACAACTAATTAGAACAAGACCTTGCATATGTACAAGCTCTCTCTAGAACAGGGATCACCAAACTATGGCCTTTTGGCTGGATCCAGCCCACAATGTCAGTTTATCCAGCCCTCTGCTGCACTGTGTAGTTAAACCTACATTTTAATTTTTTCTATACAAGTAAAAATGTCAAAATTTGGCCAATCTGATTTTTGCATCTGACAGATATAAGTTTTAAGATCATCAGTGAACTGGAAGAAATCTCTCTCATTTTCAGTGTGCCAAAGAATTTTGTGCTAGAATCACAGAAAATGTCAACCTCGAGTTTCCAAAGATTATTCATGATTTAAATAAGCTTTTTTATTTTTTTATTTGAGTGATTTTTAGATCTTGAGAATTCAGAATGACATTCTTCTGTTCCAGAATCCATTTTAGTGTAACGATGATGAAATGCCAGTTGGAATTCATGATTTGCAAGCAAGTGACTTGTTGAAAGGCGAAGTACAGAGAAGAAAAATTTCTTAAATTTTATCAATGCTTACCTAATGATGAGTTTTCAAAGTTGAAGAAATTTGCCTCTGTTATGGCATTAGTGTGTTTGAGCAAACATTAACAAAAATGAAGTATGTAAAGTCAACACATGAAACAATGTTGACTGATGAACATTTGAAAGCAGTTCTCTTGGTTGGATGCAGCAATTCCAAAGCAAATATTGATTATATCTTAAAAGGTAAACACCAGTTTCACAAATATCACTAACCTTTTTTGCTGCTTAGTTTGTAAGATTTCGATATGTGCTCACTGGCTGTGATATAATTATGCTGACTTTGATAACATTTTGGTAAATAAATGTTTGTCGTCTTTATTTTTTGTGTATTGTATTGAACAAAATGGTTATCCAACCTTGTCTAGAACATACACTACCATTTTTTAATATCTTAAGAATCTGTTGTATAGATTTGGTGTAATTTGGCAATCTTAAGTGTGGTTGATTATTAGCACTACAACTTATTAAAATTAAGTTGCTCAGGTATAATTCTATGTTAAACTTGTTGAGGATGTAGGGTTTTTTCTCTTTAAAACATCTTCCTTAAAACTGTCTTCCTTAATTCTGTTCTTTTATTGTCCTTTCTCCTCACTAAAGTCTTCTTATTCTCTTTTACTCCCAGTAATCCCTTGTGTCTTAGTGGCATTATTGTCTTGCTTGAGGTGAAATGATTAAAAAATAAAATTCTAAAGGAAGGATTTGCTTTCTTCAAAGTAAAGACATTTTGTTTTGCATAAACATATCTTTGTTGAGGTAAAAATAAAAACTTTTCAGTATCTAAATTATGCCTCTTGAAATTTTGAATTTTATCTGTTAGTATATTTCAAGTTACATGTTTCTAGCATATATATATATATATATATGATCATTAACAATAACATTTATTTTTATTACTATAAACATTACTTTTAGTGCTTACCTGTGTTTGAGTTACCTGTTTTTATTTTTTTTTTTATTTTCTTAAATAGTCATATAATAACAATCGACTTAAGTTGAGAAGTCATACTAAAGAAAAAAATTGTGCCTCTGACAGTAATTGAACCTGCATCCTTTTTTCCATTAGGGAAACAACTTTTTTAGCCAAAGCATTCTGCTGACAGTGTGGGGACAAGACTCACAGGGCAATAGTAAAATTTATATAGATGTAATATTAATATTTAATAATAAAATAAATTTTTTTTCTTTTTCATGTTAAGATTTTTTTGTAGTTGTAAAATTCATAATTATCTCAGATTTCAATGCTTACATTGTTTGAACTACTCGACCATACCTTCAATTATTATTCTCGTGATCATCTTTGGTAAACTTAGATGATGAGAATGAATGGATTAAAAAAAAAAAACACTTAATTTATGATGTAAAATTGGTTTGGGTTGTTGTTGAAAACTAAAATAACACTTGTGGTTTTTCTTGTTTCAAATTTGAAATAATTGATATTACTTTCAATTAGTTTTTCACATGACTTCACTAAAAATAATGAAGAAATGAAGTGACATTTTTGTTGCTTCTAAACAATTCATCAGAATAACAAAGTGGAACAAATCTGGATGCTGTAATTGGTTTATATTTGGCTTAATAGTTGATGTAAAAGAAAACTAAGAATATTTTGTGGGCTATAAATGTCTGACCTAAATGCTTGTTTGAGTCTGACTGATAGTTTCTGCAAAATAAAAATTCTCATTATGACCAAATAGTCAACACTTTTGACTTGTTTATAGAGAATTTCACATGATTGTGTTTGTACCATTTTTGAATAAGACTTCATTCTTCACATCTAAGTGACTATATCTAATTTAGATTTAGACTTGTAACTGACTGTGAAAAAGTTGAATAAAGATCGTTTTTAGACATTCTATTTTCTGATTGATTTTGAAATGTTTGTTTTTGTTTGCTTTTTTTATTGGGGGTGTAGACTTGACAGGTGAATTGATATATTTTTTTTTTAAACTGATGGCTTTTATTTGAACATGAAATGATTATGTAATAGGGTGAGCCATTCTTCCAGTTAAATTTTGTAGCCATTTCTATCTGAATGACTGAAGACTTGACCCCTAATTGCAATCCTTTGCATCTTTCATCATCTTGGATAGTGCATGCCAGAATAATGCTCAGAAATTGTCCTGTTATTTCTTTAACTCTTTAGACTTGAAAATTTGGCAACAACTTCATAAGAAATGGATCTTGGCATTAGTCATGATAATTGTAAATATGTACTACAACATATTTTATTCTTATGAAGATTTTGGCAACTTTCCTCCAATATCAAGTTCCTTCCTACTGATAAAATTTAAATTATAACGATATGCAAATACTAATTATCCCAATGTTTAGAATTCTTCCTTGCTTAATATAATCTTTTTAAAGGAAAAAGCACTGTAATTATCAGTTAATAAACTTGGTTATCTCTCTTGGAAATTTTCTTAAATTTATGCTAAATTAGAAATTGCTGAGAAAGTCGTGGCCCAATTGGTTGAGAAATAGTTCCATTCTTAGTGCATTTTACTGATGTTAACAAAAATTATGCTATGATGTTTTGTTTTTGTTTTATTTTGGTAATATACATACAGAAATCTGATAATTATTATATAGATGATATTTGGTGTTAATTAGAAAACTTGATTAGTAAAGGCTTTATAAATGTATAAAATTGATTTCCAACATGAAAGGGACTGCATTGGGAAGGATGTGCAGCCTTGTCTGCATTAGCTCGCTTAACAGGGATGCTTGGAAAAGAGGAGTGAGAGCTAGCTGACTGCTGCCAACCCGAGTCACTGGGAACCTACCTGCAGCAGTATAATCAAAGCTCTTGACTTGAGTTTGATTTTTTTTTTTTTTTTTTTTTTTTCCTTTTAAATAGCAACTTGGAGACTGACATATTTGAAAGGCTGATATTTTACTTTTGAGATGACTGCGATCATTGATACTTCAAGTTAGCATGCACTTAAAATTACCATCTACCCTGATGAATAAAGAAATATTCTATCTGCTTTTTGTTTCTAGATACATAGACATAAACATATGCATAGACATAACCATGATTTCTGAACACACACACACTCTGCAGGTAGGCAAATGTTATATTGTTTTATAAGTAACACTATAATCAGACTTGTACACCTAAATTTGTGAAAAATGATATAAAAAAATTATATATTGGAACAATTTTAGGAAAATCTTTGACAAAATGGAAAGATTTTTTTTTGTGTGACAGGTTTCATCCTTTAGGGCTTCATTGGACAAAAGTGATGTTTTAAGTTGACGTGATTACATATGTTCATGAAGGAGAGGGGATGCTGAAATTTTAAATTGTTAATTTTGGAAATTTTTTCTTTTGTGTATTTGGGTTTATAGTCTAGCAGATTTAATTTAGTTTCTTTGTTTTATCGCTTTTGTTATTAAATATACCATATTGTGACAATTGTCATAGATTTTCCTAAAATACTTAAATTTATATTTTCTTTTTACTTGTTCAGTGATCAGAGAAATTGATTATTTGAGATGCTCAAATTGTTGACATCCATTTACTCAGTCATTTGGCTTGTAGTTTTCATCTGGCAAGAGTTCAAATGAGCAAGGTTTCTTAACAAGGTATATAAAATGTGGTACTAATTTATAAGTCACTACATAGTGTTTACCTTAACTGAAAAGGCATCAGTACATTTTTTTTGCATGATTTTATTTCCATTCTTCTATCATGTCTATTTGTGGACTCAAGTCATTAATGCTTTTACTTATATGATAATAGAAAGAATCAATATGTACACAGCTCCACTATAGGTACTGGCTGGTAAGCACTGTGTACACAAAACTATAGTTGTGTTTTTTTTATGGGCGAGATGTTGGAAAGGGGAATGAGATTGAAGGATGGGTTGTTTGCATTTAAATTTTTGGGGTTTATCAGGGGAAAAGTGAAAGACTTTTACTGTTGTAAAGTGTGAGAAAAGAAATTGTTAGAGTAGAAGTGGTAGTTACATTTAAGTATTTCAATAGTAAAAGGGTGGGACCTCGATGCCAATCTAGTAGCATGCTTAAATTCATGTAGTTGGGGCACCAGAGGAAAATGTTTGTAGAAAAGACAGAGGGAAGCCACACCACATCTGTACAGTGAGAAAATGACTGAAGTCAAGATGCCAAGTCAAGACTGATATTACAGATCCTTCTTTGGATTTTGTCAAGAACCTTGAGATGAACAGCAGGGGAACCAGACCAGAATTCAGTGCATGGATGAATGGTAGATTTGTAATTGTGCAAGATGGATTCTGACAAGAAAGACCTTTCCTTGCAGTAGATGCAGCTATTGATTCATTGTCGTTGTTCCACTTCAAGTCAGTTGAAAACATGAGGCCAAGAAGGCACATTGAGACACTCTCCAAGAGTCAAGCATCAGGGAAGGAAAGTTTCTCTATGGTAGTTAAATGAAAGCAGTTTAGTTTTGGCAGTATTAAAATTTACAAGCCATTTCCTGTTCCAGTTAACCAATGATTGAAGGTCCTTTTCAAGAGCAATGGCCAGGTTAACTTTATCATCTCTGACGGATTTGCTATTGAAATGGGAGTAAATGGTAGTGACAGCTACATAAATGCCTACTTGGAAACTGATGACATCAGAAAGATCATTGATGAAGATCAGAAACAGCATAGGGCCCAAGATGGAGCCTTTCTGGGGAAACATGTGGGGGAGTTAACCACTTGCATGAGAGATTGAGTGATTGAGAAGTTAAGGGTTTGAATGCCAGTGAGGTCAGTGACAGTGTTTAAGCCACCTGGTATGGTGGGCATTAAAGTCACTGAACATGAATATGTTTGCAAATGGATGTAGGAAGATGGCCTTGTCTATATTATCAGAAATACTATCAAGCATGCGACAGTCTTGATAGGAAGGTGAGCAGTAGAGAAAGAAGAGTTGAGAGAGAGAGAGAGAGAGACAGAGACAGGGACACATGTAAGAATAGTCTGGGGATTAAAGAGAGAGTTCCCAAGCCAGCAGGAGATGTTTGTGTACATAAACTCCCAAGCCATGTATGTGAACTTTAGAGTCCTTTCTAAGGAGAGGAAGGTATCCAGAAATCAAGAAAGGGGATTGAAGAGTTTAGGTTAGTTTCACAGAGAACTAGGATGTCCCAAGTCTTTTAGAAGAACAATTCCACACTGTAGAAGTTGGTATGAATACCACAAATGTTGGAAAAAGAAAAGTTAAGAGGTTTAGGTGTTTTTTGTTGAGCTGGTTTCGGTTTATATCTTTGGTTGTTTATAGCCATAATGTTTTATATTGATGTCAAAAGGCCTAGAGTAGTAGTGGTAGTTGGTCATTTAATGTAACATGTGCAGGAAGGGAACTGGCACAGACTGCAACATAGTGTGACCTGGGGGTTGCCCACCAGAGGTGCTTGCAAGGACACCGTTCCATGTGCAAGATGGCACTGCAAGAACTCTGATATTATGCAACTGTTGATCAGAGCAGCTACACAAGAGTTTGCACTCTAAGCTACTAGTCGTGAACAGCAACCAGAAAACTGCCAACCTGGTACCGTCAGTATGAATATACATTGTCACCATCCATGCATATCAAAAACAATTCCTGACAGCATCACTACTAAGGCCTAAGGAAATGAACTGGGAACCTCTTCCTAAATAAGAGATGAGCTTCTACTCCTATTCAAGAGAAGGTGGAGGAGTATGGACCAGGCAAAATAGGAGAGTGTATCTACTCCTATTTAAAAATAAAAAAATAATCCCAGGTTTGACTTTCAGATAAATTATTTCAAAGAATGAGCTTTCTTTCAGATAATTTATTTGGTGAGTCAAGCTGCAGCCCACAGATGCCCCAGCATAAACATGTATATATACCTGTGCGCCAGGGGATAAAAAAAAAAACAATAGAATATAAAATGATTAAGTTTTAAGTTAGTACCAACTCTTTCAACCTGCATTTGCAAATCCCCAGTCAATAACCACCAAAATGAAAAAAAAACTTCCTTAAATGCTGCAACCCCAATCAAATTAACATTATGCTAACATGATTTCATACAAGTGTGTGTGTGTGTATATATATATATATATATATATATATATATATATATATATATATATATATATATATATATATATACACAAACATTCAAGCAAAAGGTAGGAAGATAGTGCAGAGTAGCTTTGATATTATATACATTGTGTGTGTGTCCCAAAAAATACTTTTCTAACATCTACTGGACCATGGTTTGAACAAGATGTCTTTTTCTTTTGTCTACAATTTGAATAGTTGACAAAAGAAAAAAATATCTGATTTCTTCATATTCAATACCTTTTAATTCTTCATCCAACTGCTCTAATTTTTAAGTTCTATAATATTCATATAGCTATTCAAGTTTCAGGAACTTGAAAAGCGCATGTCAATCAGATCAGGCATATCATTGTTATATTATTTATAAGATGATTGCCTAAGGGCACATAATTTACAACAATATTGAAAATTCATTTAGATAGGTAATATTTTAATGATAGATGTCACTAAACAGCAAACTCAATGTTTTTCAATGAATTTAGTTCAAACTGAACACTCACCCTGAATCCATATATGAAATTCCGGATAACAAATTAATAAATACTAAATACTTCAAATACCTTGGTGTATGGGTTACTTCAAATGAAAGGTTAGAAAGGAAACATCTCACCAAAAAAAAAAAATACTAGATAACAGTTACTGGACTTGAGAAATCTAATTTCTTGAAAAATTGTTTAAGAGAAAGATTTTTATAAATTTCATCAGAATGCAGTTCTGGCTATTTTGTCAATGAAAGCCAAATGTATCTTGATAATGAAATAGTTAATATTACCATTATGAATGATAAAACAAAGCATCTTAGTTTATTTTATATGCAAACATTTGTGAAGACTAATTATGAATAATAGCACAAGATTTTTAGGCCTAAAAATGATAATTGTGTGTCAGAAGAAACGTGAAAGAAATGACAGCTTTCGAGATCAGTTATTAAAATGTAATATTTGCTTGTTTATAATTTTAAATCATAAGTTTTATTCTTTATAATCTGTCTGGTAACTGTTTTGTAGATTTCTCAAGTAGATACATATTTATTCCAGTTAACATGTCACAAGTCTACCCTATGAGGATTGAATTCACAACCTTACTGATTTGCAACACTAAGTTGCTTGCCATCACTTTTTTACTAGTTGCTCTGTAGAGAAGTGGTAAGATATGCCAAAATCAAGTTCTTATTAGATTTTACACTGCATCACACATTATTACCTACTTGATGTTTTATTGATTATATAAAATAAATACTGATTGGAATCTAAAAGTTAATTTGTTGAATGATGGCAACATCTATCTGTGTAGTTAAAATGAAAACCATTTCATTCTGCTCAAATGTAAACAAATGGCCTTTGTATTAAATACCCTGAATTTTACAGTCTCAAATTAATAACTGTTTTACAAGCTTGGAACTTTAAAATGTGTTGTAATGCTGAGTTGATAGATGAAGAGATCTGTTTAAAAAATGAATAGCTTACAAATGTAAAATTGTGTTGGAAATTTTTAAAATGTTTGACATTTTCCAGAGAACTGAAGAGGTTTGTTGAAGATCTTGGATAACTCTGGTGCCAGTCTGATAAGAGCAAGTTGGGAGTTTATTAATTTGTGTCCTGTCTCAACAGAAAAGTTATAAAAAAAATCTGCTCAAATTAGGAAATTTCTAGATGTTGTGGTAGAAAAAAACATACAGTCCAAAATCAAGTGGCAAAACATCTAAAGTTGGCTACTTGGCTTTTTCTCTTAAAAGGATCCATAAAGAGAATGAAATGGTCGGGGGGGGGATATATGATCAATTTTTTTACTAATGAATGCTGTTTTACTTTTGAATGGAGCCAAGACTATGTAGCTGCTTGTGGAAATTGACAGGATGGGGCATCAACAAGACGGAGATGTTGAGATCTTTTGGTTATACGTGGTAAAATGGTAAACCAATGATGACTTCCTGATAGTGCTAAAATAATAGTTCAGATGTACATGGATTTTGTTTTTGAAGGCAAAGGTAGTATCATGGTTCAAGAAGCCAGACATGCTCAGAAATTACTTTTTTTTTTTTCTTTTTCATGCATGACAATGCACGAGCACACTTAGTGTAGAAAATTAATATCTGAATAAAATGTGTTCCAAAACAATCATTTAATAAAATGTCTGTCTTTTTTTTTTTTTTTTTTTTTTTTAACCTGATTGAAATCCTAAGCATCCTAAAGGTGGTTTACTATGGCAGACAACAATTTACCAACACAGATGAATTTTGGAATGCTATTCTGGATACTTTGCAGTTTGTTTTGCATAAAAAAAATATAACAGCTAACAAAATCAGTAGACAAACAACTAAAGCTAGTTTCAGAACATTACACATTTCACATTAATATTATCTTTATAAATCTGTCATCAATATGATAACACTAATATTCTATTTCTTGTTTAAAATACTTGCTCTTGTAAACTTGGCATTTGTAAATTTTTAATGACAATATGTTTTTTGGTGTTTCAATAACCAGCATAATATGAAAATTGGAAAATGGGATAAAATTTATAAAACTCACCACTTCATAGGAGTGACATGTAGTGAATTATAATTTATACATGTTAAACGTGTTGTACATTAATAGTACAAATACTTTTGTTAATCCATTCTTTAGTTTTCTGAAAAAAAATATGGGCAAATTAAGTAGTTATTCTTAGGTACCAAATAAAAGATGTCTCAAATGGTTTAAGCAGTAGAAAAAAAAATTAAAATGTAATAAATGTGGAGGATTTGAAAATATAAAACGAGGTGGGAGTATTAAATGGGTGCTTGGGAAATAATTAATTAGTGTTTCAAACTATGACCTCAAAAATAAATGCTTAATAATGTTTTTAAGTAAAATACTGAAGTAAAATGGAAAACATTTCCATGAAATCTTATCAATGTTACAAGCTAGATAAAAATGTTTGTTTTGGGTTTTCTTAATTAAATAATTAATAAATGGCAGCACTCTATTAAGCTCCATTAGTATTGGGAGAACAAAAATTCCAAACAAATAAGTGATGGGTGGGAATGTTTATTTGGCACTCATGTGCCTTGTGAAATCCAGTATAGAATTGAGGCTGCCTATTCTGTGTGTCTAGATGTGTTTATCATGTATAAGTTATTGATACAGAAAATATGATTGGCATTCAGAATTCCTATTGTAGCTGAGGTCATTGCATTTTCTTTTGCACAAATACCCTTAGGAAAGGAATTAATCCATCTCCTCTTCTCACAGTTATGGATTAAGTAGTAGGGCAGACTAAATTCTCTAGCCTTGATTAGCCTTCAGTCTAAGAGAAAAAAACAACTGACTTCAAAACTTGTTAGTGTGATGGAACCAGTGGGATGACCTGGCCACCCATAAAATGTAATTACTGAAAAAAAACAAAAGTACTATGACCAGCAGACCCAAACAAGCACACCACAGCCCAGTTAGTCAAAATTATTTTTTTAGCTAAGGTTAGTGTCATGCCATTTGCTTTAAATATGTTACTCTCTGGTTATTTTATATTTTACAACTACATAGATTTGAGAGGAAGAGCAAAAAAAAAAAATGTGTAAAATGACTTTGCAAATAGATACTTTTAGATTTTTTACTTTCATGTGACTCATTGTGCCTTCTCAGGCTAATGTTCTTAGCTGACAAGTGGAAAGATTATGTTGTTAAGTCAGTTGCTAAGAAAGTCGGTTCACTGTGTTATATGAGACAGATTCTGGAGAGAAAAATTATCTTGCATATCTATAAGTCTATCATTCATCCATGCTTAGATTATTGCTATTATGTATGCTCTGGTGCTCCTGCTATTTACCTAGAGATCCTTGATAAGATCCAAAGAAGAATCAGCAATATTATAGGTCCTGATCTGGCAGCTCAGCTTCAGTCACTTGCCCATTGCTGTAAGGTTGCCTCTCTATGCCTTTTTTTTTTTATGAATACTTTCATAGTAATTGTTTGGATGGTAGACTATATGAATTAAAGCACAATACTAGGCTGGCAATGAGATCTCATCAATTTACAGTTAGATATATCTGTAACTTCTATGCTAACAGTTTTTCTCGCACTTCTCGATTGTGGCACTTCCTTTCAGTCAACTTTAATCTGCAAAAGTTTAAATGCAATAGCAATCATTATCTACTGTCCCCTCGATTACTCTTTTCTCTTTCTGCTTATTATTAATGTATCTGTTCCTAATTCTTCCACATCCTGTAACCCCTTGTGTCTTAGTGGCTGTATTGCCTTGCTTGGGGTGATAAAAAAAAAAAAAAAAAAAAATATGTCAGAATGAAAGATTTTTATTTTTATTAAAACAATCCTATTTAACTTGTCTAATTTTATGACTGTGTCTCTATGAGGCACATTTGTGTTGACAAGACTGAAATTCACACACCTCCATATGGGCACATGATCATATATATATAAAAATGATTGTGACATTTCCAGATGGTCTCTATTTTGGTTTTTGGAAAGTTTAGAAATAATGATTTCAATTGAAAATAAGAGTTAAAGCATCAACATGTACATATTTCTCTGTCTCTCTTGCTCTCTTTAGAGCTCTTTCTTTGTTTTATTCTTCCTTTTTAACATTTCAACTTAATTTGAGTAAAATAAATTGTTATCAAGTTTTCCTGGAATTCCTCTGGGATACTTCCTAACCTTTGCAAACATTTTAAAGATCCAATTATTTCTGATTCTGTTGCATATACTTCATTGGTCTAAAATTAGGCTGCAATAAGAGGAGGAAGTTGTGTGTATGTGTGAGCAAGAGAGTGAGGGCTTTATTATATACATTTAGAACATTTTTATTATCTTTTATTTATATATTCCAAGTTGAGCAGTTCTGTATTGCGAAAAGTGATTCCAAATGCTGTTGGCATCATTGAATTGTGGGTCCAATTTAAAGAAAGGACCAGTGATCTAGAGACAACAGAACCTTGTATAAATGGAATTATATCTGAAAATAAGCATTGAAAAGTTTGTTTTTGTTTTTTTTTTTTAAAGAAAAGAAAAATAAGAAAATCTTGTCAATAGATTAGAAAGAATGTCTTTGCAGATTTATTCCATTAGCAGAGTTTGGTATGTAAATTAATTCTCAAACAAAATGAACTTAACAATTAGTCTCTCTTTACTTTCACTCTCTCTTTGCTTTTACTTTAACAAAAAAATGATTCCATGATTTATATGAAAATTTACATAAATGACATCAACAATAAAATTACATCTTCCTTATTAATCTAAAGATTCATATGAGTCTAGTGATGAGAAAATCTTTTACTTTTTCTTCCTGTTGCTAATGTGTCCAACATGATTCAACTGTAATTGTTGTTAGTTTACTTATATACAAATTATAAGATATAATCCTTTTTGCTAGCCTTTCTCTTCATCAAAACTGCAAATTTCTGGTATGATATACCACAGCACTTAGACACAATTCATTGCAGCTGGGTACACAGCCCACGTATCCTTCATTTACTGTGTTCCATTAATGTCTTTTTATGACATTAATACAGTAAAATGACAAGCGTGACATGCATTAAAGTCATTGTCATCTCCGTGAGGTGACTATGAACAATGCACAGCTCAATAGAACAGAATGTTGGAATCGGTTTCCTATCCCACTTGACTTTGCTAAAAAAAACTGTCACTAGGGAGTGCTCCTGAAGCCTGTAAAAAAGCATGCATTTCTCTCCCTAGCCTCTTTTACAACTTTTCAACTCTGGCCTTCAGATGTAGTTGTATGTGTGTAAAGTGTCCCCCACTGGGGCACATTCATTTTCTTGTTTTTTTTGTTTTTTCTTTCTCTCTTGACATTTGGACTCTCTCTTACACATGTACACACATTCTTATTACAGCTAATTACATTTCCTTGCATGTAATTCCTTTTGTAAATACATGCATTGTTGTTTGTTTTTATATTTATTGTTTTGTGTTATTTTTACTTGGCTTCACATTGAGTCTGTCAATATTGTTAGCAGAATAAATATTCCAGAAGCCCATAAATATTTACTCTCCAATGTGTTGATTCCCCGCAACATAATGGTGACTAATATTTACCCAAAAATACTAGCATCCTGTAACAACTATTTATTCCCAAAGCAGTTGATTTGGTTTTAAATATGTGTGTTTTAAATGATGATATCACTTTCAAACAACTTAATATTTTAATATTCTGTAGATACCTCCATAAGTTTATATATGAAATATTTGAAAAAGATTAACATTGAACTTCAAATCATTCAATTGACACTGACCAAATAAATTAGCAAAATCAAAGATTGTAGTTCTTTCCTCTTATTTTCTGATAATCATTCAATACCATTGGGAAAGGCATGAGTTCATCTCTTTGCTCCTCAGCTGTCAGTAGCACGTCGGATTGGGCTCTTTAGCTTTCCAGTCTACAAAAAGGACAACTCTGAATTTAATATTGTGGAGAAAGCAATAGAAATCTGTTCTTTTTTTTTTTTTTTTTTACAAAAGAACAGTCATGGCAATGCACTGATTACAGATATTGAAGAAAAAAGACATTGGGAAGAGGCAGGAATGGTCACATATTGTTAGGCCCTGGAGCCTAAAGATAATTGATACTCATATGTATATTATAGATGTCTATCATTGTGGGCACACATACACACTATATTTTCAACAAACTGTGGTTTTGTCTTTTCACTTTTTAATGTTTAAATTGGAAGTCTATTGAAGTATTTAAAATATGTGGTATTTAATCTCTTTTCTATCTTTGTGTTGTCTCTTTGCAATTTGATGTTTCAGGATCTTTCTTCCTGTTTTCATTTTCCCCTGAGATGAGTACCCATTTAGACACAGCCAAATTTATAATGTATAATTGTGTGATTATGTTTGGCAATATATACATGGTTTCCTTTTTGGAACTTATTAAGTGCTTTCCATTGAAATATCCCAACTTTATCAATATATCAATGCCATTAATACAAAAACCAACTTATGCTAGGATTGAGTGATTTTCTATGTTTTTCTTTTGTTTTTTGTTTTTTCTCTCTTAAGTGGTTGTCATGGAAATGAATGCATTTGGACCAGCATTTAATGAATTATAGATAGTGTTTTTTTTTTTTTTTTTTTGCTTCCTCAACCATTTTCGTCCAGTGATATATATGCCCTTAAATACATAGGTTTCTCTTTTCTTTTTTTTCTTTATCACTTTTCTGACATGTAGTCTTCAATAAAACATCTTTTGATCAATATCATTTTGTTACAGTTTTTGTTTGTTCTTAGGGAAAAAAATGTTTCAAGAATTGACAGTTGTTTGTCAAATATACTAGATAATTGTTTTGGGGTCAAATCCCAGGTGAGCTGACTTAGGTTTTTTACAGGGTTATAGGAGTCATGCCATATGAAGTGAGCTCAAATCTTTGCCAATATTTTTTCTCCTAATAATAAAAGATAACTCAACTTTATCATTAGTAGTTCAATACTTTATTTTTTAAATTTACATTTGGAATTAAATGAATATTTAGGATAAATATCTTTTCATAAAGAACTTTTTAAAAAAAATATATTTTTGATAAAACTTACGATTAACATACAAGCAGAGTTCTGGACATTGGTATGACTTAAAATAAAGAAAAGAAAATTCTTTCTTTTGAAAACCTTATTAGCATTATGATCTTATGACCCAATACAAATCTTTTTTTTTTTTTTTACGATTGCTAGAAGCAAACTGAGTTTATCAATTTTAGGAAAATATTTGACTTAATGTTTATATTATGCTCTAGACTTTACTATTGTAACTTTATGCAAGAGTATTAATATATTTGAATAAAAAGTATATAGCATAATTGTTTTGGGTGAAATCATGTCACTTTATTTAGCTTTGCTTTACTTTCTTTTTTTCTCTTCCTATGATGTTGATCCAATTATGATGTGCTGAAGTAACAGATGTGAAGATTGCCATCCAAATTGATTGCCAAAGTTTGGGCATCAATCAAGTATTGCCCATATATTGATGTACTTATGAATATTTACTAATTATAGTTGTGCATAAGACTAAATGAATGTAAGAAAATTGTGTTGTGGCAGCTTTCTAAATAGGAAGGGGGGGGTCTGCCTGCCTGCTTGAAAATTAGCTTTCAAAAACTTTAATTTTGGTTCCTCCTTGACCTACAGATGGAGTTGGGGAAAATATGGAAGTCTTTGATTTAGGATGCAAGTTATTGTTGCAGTGAAGATCCCAGTAGTTGTGTGATATAGAAAAACAAATAGGTAATATAAAATCAATGAAACTTATATTTCACAGCATTACTATCACTGTATTGTTTACTGTTTGTTTCGAACACAATGCTTTTGGATCTAAAATTCATGTAGGACTTTGTATACTTCATATGCAAAGTCTTGTTAAATATAATACTGACTCGCTTTCTAAATTTTTGTTATGTCAACGAACACTTGTTACCACTTTCATAATGCTCGTTGTAGTAGAGACTTTGTGATCACAGATACAACCATAGTATGCTGTTGGACAATGCTGGTGTCAGACGCCTTCATATATCACTTGCACAAATAGTACTTGCTCGATAATATTCGCTTGAACAGTAATCTGTATAGTGATCAGAATAGACAAATGGTATAGTGAATAGAGAATAGCGGTCCGTATAGTAATAGAGGATAGACTAGAAATGGTGATCATTAGTTGTAACCTACTTCCTATACATGTATGAATTTTCTCTATGGTCATGTGGTCTACTTAATTCAATAATGGGATTGCCTGTGTTTGCTCACTGGCGATCTATGTTCAGACTCGTGTCGGCAGCAACACTTTATTCCTATATAACATAAATATTTAGCCAAAAATTTATACCTTTATACTAATAATTTGAAGTTATAATTACCACATTCACAAATCAGTTCTTTAATCTGATAGGAAACATGGTTAGCAATAACTGGACATTACCAAATAAGAACAAGATGAGATATCCCTAGATGTGGACATTGAAACAAGGATAATCAAACTCCATAGATCAATTAAAGGGTTTTGTTTGAAAATTCCTGAAGGTTATTCCTTTCAACAAACACCTGAAGGTCAAGGTTGTCTTATTTTATGTGCCATGTCCCTTCAGGCGATCATGGGCCTCCACATCTTCCTGTCCCTTGTAGTTTTGCCTTTTTGTTACCTCTCCCAAATCCTGTTCTACCATCCATTTACTTAACCTAATCAAGTCTGTTTTACACTGCTTCCTCTGTTCATCTTTCCCTCAATCTGTCCCATGAGTATCAGGTTTTCCAAGCCCCCCTTCCTCATTACCTGCCCTAGAAATATCAACTGCCTCCTCCTGATGTTAATTATAAGTTTCCTTTTTGTTTCCATTTTCTCCAAAACCTTGTCATTGCTCACATGTTCAGTCTATGGCATCCCAAACATCTTTCTATAGAACCCCATTTCTTTTGCTTCAAGTCTTTTCTTCATCTTTGAAGAGATTGTCCAGCATTCACTGCCATACAAGTATATAGAACATATATCACATAACTGTTCAGTATTTTTTCTTTGTTTCTCATGTAATTTTTCTGTCTCTCAATGCTCTGCTTAGCTTTTGTAATACATCTTTGGCTATCCTAATATAGCTTTGGATTTCGGTGTCATACTTTCCATCCTCTGTTAGAACATTTCCCAGATATTTAAATTTCTGTACTTGTCTGATTTTAGTATCCCCGATTTGTAATTTACATTTTGGGCTCACCATTTTGCTGATAACCATGCATTCTGTCTTCTTGTAATGTCCAAAATGTTGTGATAATAACAACAAAGATTAAGACAATAATCTAAGTCTAAATAAGGATAATTTCTTCAGTGCATCTGTAATCTACTGAAAGCAAAAGTCAATTTCTTCTAGCATAATCTCAGTGGCTTTAATTCAATGGTGGATATACATCAAACAGATCAAATTGAAAATTTTAAAGCTCTGTTAATAATGGCATGTTAAGTTATAGCCTCATTCATTAATTCTTAAATGTGTTATTTAACATAGATTTCAAAATTTAAATTGTTTAATAATCAGGACAGATTCAGTTTGAATAAAATATTTTTTTTAAGTGGAATCTTTTTTTAAAAACCACTCAAATTTGATATTGACATTGAATAATGTTTGGCATCTCAAATTTAAAATTCTCTTGATGATTCTTTTTAAGGCAGGTTTTCTCTGACATTATCATAATATTTCTCCATAAAAGAAAAGGTTTTCAATTCTCCTTCTGAATAACATTTGTACATGTGCATAAACGACCCCTTTCAGGTTTCCATTTTAAAAGAAATTCAAATAAACAATCTGGAAAGCAATTAATATTGAAGGCTAAACTGAAGAATTCTCTCCATTAATTTATCTTCCAGAAGCAGTAGACTTTTTTTTTTCTTTTTGTCAGGAATACTCTTTAGGAAAACACATGAATATGAAAACTCAACATCTATATGAGTAATATAATACAAAGTATATTTTTTCTTTCTTTTTTCTTTCTTTTTTCTTTTACTAACTTGAAAAATGAACAGATATTCTTATTGCAAAAGCTTTTCACGTCCACAGCTATTGGAATATACAAACTTTAACATTTTGAAAATATCCTCTGTAAACAGTTATGCCAGTCATAGATTTGACAATTAGAATCCTTAATAATAAATATAAAATCTTCATACTCAATAATTTATCACTTAAGGTTGAATCTAATTATTCTGTCACGACTTCATTCTTTTCAGTTTTTCAGCATCAAGAGCATTGATGACCATGATATTTCTTGTCATATCAAGAGCACTTTTAAAATCACTCTGGGTGTTATATTCCATTGCTGGGGTTACAAGTGTAATTTAAACATCCTTTTTAATGCATTAGTCCTCAATAGTTCCAAAATTAAATTATAAATGATTATAATAAATGATTAAATTATGATTACAAATCAAAATCAGGTTAAAATTTTTTTTTTTAAGTGACACAGAAGTGTTGTTAGTTGTTTTGTTTTAAAATTCTTTGCCAAACGAAATGTTGTATACGAGCAAGGAAATACAATAGTTTAAGGACAATTTTGAAACAACTGTTAAATAAATTTTACTTCAATGTTTTACAACATGAAAAGAAACAGATTGCTTACAGTCTAAACAAAATTGGGTCTTTTATTTCTTGCATGGAAAGAGCTTCTTGAAATGTGAAGAAATTTGATCTATAGTGAAGCAATATATACAAATAATCCACAATCTGAATGTAGATCAGACAGATTCTCTGGGAATAGACAATGAACTCTCAGTATAGCCAAATAAAAGACGTGTTTTCTTACTAGATTTATTTAACTCAGACAATGAGATGATTCTAAGAGAAGTAGGTGACATATCAGTCACCAAGTAAATTTTGATCAAGTACAACATTGCTTAACTCTCACCAATATTACCAGAAGGCTAAAACTGGCAACCCACCATTCTTCTCAAAGCAGTTCTGATCTTATTCTGGTTGTTTGGGCTGTTCTGTAAATAATCAGGACTTGTGTGATGAGTGGAAACAAATCTTTGGTCTTTACTTCTGCAAAGATGTGTTATTGATCGGATTCTTAGAATCATCTTAACTCAAAATCTCTCCCACCCTTGTATACTGAACTTGCTCTTCATGACAATTCTAGTATTCAAACTCCTATATAATCCATATAGATAATGTGATCATATATTGATCCTTTTTTTCTTTACTGTCTATTTATATGGTTGTTATTGATACTTGAATTATTCCTATTACTGTAACTTATTTTGCCAACATGTGATTGGTGAAAGTGCGTAGAGAAACCAATTTTATTATTTGTTTTTTTTTGTTTTTTTTTTATTGGGTTGGATGATTTTTTGCCATGCCTCATATTTCAGAACTATTTTTATCCCTTTAAAAAATGGCATACTTCCAGGAGAATTATTTTATATTTAACAAAAACAAAACCTTTCCTGATCATAGACATCTGAAAAGGAATAATAAATTCATGCAAATAAAAATGAACTGTCTTCTATAGACTCAGAATCTACTTGATGGATTTCAACATGGCATACAGATAGCCAGGAAAGTCAACTTAGGTTAACTCCGAAGGTCATGAAAGATTAAAAATAAGTCTAAGGAAGCTTTTTCTCATGAAGCGTAAATATATATTCTTGCATAAAAATATAGTGGTAACGGAGGTAAATCAACTTTGGTAGTAAATTAATGTATCCCTTAGTGATTTTAATGACCTATGAAAATACATCAAAGTGTCTTTCTGTTTCTCATTTTATTTAGACAAAATTGGTATCTGAACAATGCTGGGTACCTCTGCTCGTAACTTAATAAAAGCAGGCATAACTTGACTTAGAACAGGTTTGGGTGCAAATTGTTAACCAGAAATTGTCAAGAGATTTAATTCTTCTGATGTAATCAATTTGATAAATATAGATGTGAATTATTCACAATAACACATTGTCTTGCTTTGTAATGATTTCAAGAAGAAAAACCTAACAAAAATGAATGGTAACAGGTCTTGTCAGTAAGAAAGTTATATAAATTGTTTCAGAGATTTTCGTGTTATGTACAATAACACAAAATATCTGCCTATAAATAAATACCTATTATTACACAAAATAGTTTGAATGAAAGGCAAAAACAGTTATGCATTGTCTTGAATAAATACACTTATTGTTGTCCTTGCACAGTTGATATAGTGCCAATAGAGAATTATATATATATACACACATATATATATATATATATATATATATATATATATATATATATATATATATATATATAAGGGTGGTGAAATGACTGTTACTTCCTCTAACCTCCAGGCAAATTAGTCTTCTTGAGGAAATGCTTACTTTGTCCTGAGGCTTGGAAATTTTTCAAATCTTAGTTTAAAAGTCAGTGGGGAGCTGTTGAAGGGGGGCGGGGGCGATACAGGAGAAATGTTTTTTTTTATTTGTCTTTTTTTACTCAGTCTATAAAAAAAAATTATTTGTCAGAGACTGTCTTGGGTAAAAATGAATTAAATATCAGAATACATTTACCGACTTTATTGTTTTCTCTAATCTCACTCGATATTATGAAATAAATTTGTTACAATTGGTAATTTTACTCTTCTAACATTTAAAAAAAAAAAAAAAAAAAAAAAATTGATGGCAAGACAAATTCTCCTTGGCATATCATTTTCTAAATATTTCATTTGATCCCAAAGATAAAAAAAAAGCATGAATTCTATGTACGCTGAATTAATTTTTGAAAAATATCGCAAGAAAAAAAAAAAATGATCTCAAGGACATTGATTTTTATTTTTTTTTTTATTTATCTATCTGATGGATTTTTACTTCATTGCATTTTTTTTTTTTTTTTTTTTTCATAGAGTTCTCATTTTGGAGATCAGAAACAACACAGGAATATGTACTGTTGTCTTTTTCTTCTGGTATTCAAAGCTGTTGAAGAAGTGATATCAAAGTTGCATTGAACTTTAACAACTTTTTTTCCTTTTTGTCACTTGAAGGCATTTCTTGTTCCACAGAGTAAAGCTTCTGTGGTTTGTTTCTAGCTAGCTAGCAAGGTTACTTGGTAATTGCCTGATAAAAATGGATTTGTTTTTTTTTTAATTGCATTTTATTCAGATTTACTCTTAAACATTTTCCTGTAACTATATCTATTTTTTTTTTCTTACAATAATATTCACCCTGTACAAGGTCCAAGAGCCACTCGAGGTAGAGGGTTACAGATTAAGAGGTAAACTTTGTTAGGAAAATAAGTTAATTCTAGACTTGTTGTAGTGATCTGAGAAGCATCCTCTTGGGAGTCTGTTCCACAAAGTAGCAGTTTGTGGGAAGATTCTGTTCAGATGAAAATCACATCTCCCCTACAGAATATGAAGGGAATGAGGGTGGTTTGCTAAAATGTGCAGGGCAGGTCTTTACCGTGAAGATTAAGAGATACAAGTAAAATATGTTAAATGTAATGCAGGTTTTTTTTTTTTTTAAACTGAGGTTCTGTTTATTAAACAAAACAAAATTGCAAGAACTGTTCATTATTTAGAAATTGTTTTAACATAAAACCTATGACTGCTTTCTAAATGTAAAACCCATGACTGCTTTTCTTAACAAGTATACATTGAAGTTTAATAAAAAAAAAAAAATTAACCAGTAGTCAACAAAACTTAAAAGAAATTAAATCATTTTTTTAAAGTTTAAAATGTTGACTTAAAAATACAGCATGACACCACACTAGTTGTAATGCCATTAAGATCCTTGAAATAATGAGGGAGTAGATGTTGGGGAAGGGTCTTAACAATAAAAAGATGAGAAAGCTTCAAATTAATCTGATGCACCATGTATATTCAAATTCATATTAATTTGGAGTATGTAAATTTGAGGTTTGACTGAAGAGAAAAAAAAATTCCTATGGGTTTTTACAGTAATTATTTTGTTTTATTTATTATTTTTTTTTAATGGTTAATTTATTTTATTTTTTTTTATCAAGAAAAAAATTCACATGGCTGATATTTTTACTATCTTTGGTATTAATTTCAAGAATGGCCAATGTGTAGTCGTGTGTACGTAGTACATGCATATCTTGATTTCAAATATTTCTGCCACGTGGTCTCAATAAAAGTGATTATAATCATTCTTTCATTCAAAGAAAGAGTTAATTGTGAATTTTTTTTCTTTTAAAATATTTCTTTACACCATATGGTGTAAAGAAACATTAAAACATGTATTTGGGAAAACCAGTTTTACAAACAAAAGTTTTTCTATGAGAATGTTCAGAAAAGTTTCCAACTCAACCAAGAAGCCCTTCCTCCAAAAGTATACTGATGTTTGGTCAAATTTTGTGAAGTAGGTTCCGCCAACAGCTTTTCTGCACCTCCTCATGTATGTTTTGCTATGAGCTTATCCATGTTGTCAAAAAATGTCTAGCTATAGTTCTTATTAGATTTTCATGTGGGAGTCTTTAAATATATAACTAATCAGTGCAAGGGAGATAACTTTACTACAGCAAAAAGTTAGATAATAATCACAAATAAAAAATCACTTGGCATATTATATAGCAAGATTATTCAACCAATTATTTTTCTTATAAGAAAATTCAGGGGTCAATCAATAGGTCTGGAGCTTGATATGTAACTATAAAAAGAGTTTTGATCTGAAATTTTCATTACATAATGTCTTTATTATTCACTACTAAATACACTGATTGTTAAAATATATCCACTTATTTTTGTTTTCATTAAGATGCAATATTAGATGTACCTACATAACCTATGGAAAAGTAATTATTTTAAAATTTAGTCTTAATAGTATTTCAATTTGTGTAAAAAAAAAAAAAAAAAAAAAAAAAGATGTCTTTTTTAAATGAGATGAAATAATTGAAATGAGCATTTTATGACTTCTGAACAGGAAGTTTAATATTAAAATGAGAGGCAAATGTTCATTTATTGGTTTTTGCATGTACAATTGAATAAATTAAAGAACAAATGTGAAACATCTGAAGCTATTTGTATCAATTTCCTTATAAATGAGTAATAAATTAACATTTTTCATGGCTACTCTAGTTTTATTTGACATCCTTAAGGGTAAGAATTTTATCTGCAGAAGTTAAACACATTTAAAAAATATTGTAAAAAATCTCTGACAACTACTGAAATTTTTTCGTTGCATTCACAAATACTGAAAAAAGTTTTTTTTTTTTTTTTTAATAGTCTTTTGTGCAAATTGAAATTGCAGTCCTCTCATGGGTTAACCTATATGTGAGATTGTGTCAGTCAAGAACAATTTTCAGTGCCTTTTGCAGTCTTCCTGAGGATTATTCATTCAGAGAATCTGTAAAATTACAATAAAAGATAATTCAAAGAATATCATTGATTAGTAGAAATATTTCCAGCCAAGCTGTAACATTTTTTTTATTGGTTACTAAAGAAACAGACATTATAGTGTAACCCTGTCCTCTGCATTGGTCCTTGAGCTTCTTCAGACCACCATGGTTACCATCTAGCTGACTCCTCACTCATTAACACATTGCTGGTTAGTCACTGGTATCATGATTATGGGCACAGTTCCACTCAACTTAGCTGGTGTTTGTCTGTTCACAACCATTCACTCCTCTGCCACGTTGTTTTTTTTTTTATGTCAGTGAGAAGAAGTTCTGGTCTTCAAGGCCAGCTTATATGGAGTCTTTTGACCAGGATCTGGGTTTGGTTATCTTCCATTCTTAGCATCAACCTTTTTCTAAAATTCCATATTCTTAAAATATATTGAGTGATTTCCCAAATTTGGGGTTGTCCAACCCCCATTTGAGAGTGGTTAGAGAAATCAAGCCATCTCTTAATTCCAACTCCTTTCATGTCTCATCTCACACTATCACTCCTTACCAGTGTTGCTACTCTCTCTCTCTCTTTCTCTCTCTTTTCCTTCTCCCACTTTCTCAGCGTCTGACCTCGGCCTACTCCAAGGGCTGACACACCGTTCCTGTGATGAATCCAAACTTTCAAAATGTGTAGGCAAAAAGGGATTTTCCAATAATTAATCTTGTCTCATGTTGTGATTTCACAAAGCCAGGAACTTGTTCAGAGCCCATCCAGATGTCAGCCAATGCTAAGAATTGTCATGGGTGAGAAAGGAAAGAAAATATTCCCAGTCCCTTTTAGTGATTTAAAAAAGTTATCTCCCCTCTGTTTATTTGTTTTCTTGTATCAACAAGACCACACAGTCTTTTTGCCCACAGACACTCCAAAATAGTAATTCATTTTTCTTTATCACCTGTATCCAAAGGAATCTGAAATAATGTCAGATATAAAATTTTTCTTGATGAATGTCATAAAAATTAAAATGAAGGAACATGTCAACCTAATCTTTGTATGGACACTTTTCTTCTGGGTGACCAATTCAAGCCAAATGTTTTTTTTCCTGGCTTTTGTCCACTCTGGTTTCCTTATCGACAATATATGTTTTTCTATTTGACATCTTCAAGGATATATTAATGGTCTCTTCCCTTTGGCAGGAAGTGTGGAAGGACAGGTAGTCTTGGTTTTGCTCAATCTTAGTGGATTATGTCTAGTTAAATTTGGGTTTGATTCTCCTTGGAACCACTCAGAGTTTCACTTACTACTTTGAAACCTGTTTTTCAACATATTTCGTTTTTAATTTTCTAAGCTCTTCGATCTATCTTCCTGCAAATTTCAACAATTACCATCCAATTAGTAAACTCTTTCATCTTTCTTTCCCATTTTGTTTGATCAACCCCCAGATGTATCGCACTAACTTTTGCAGCTCAGACCAGACACCAGGTTCATTCTCAGGGTGCAGCTTCTTCCAGTAAAACACTTGTGCTTTAAAAATAACTCTTTGGCCAGATTGTTACCCATGAAATAAAATCATGAGCTGATTGTAACAGTAAGCAAATTTTATTCAGTTGTAACCTTCTGCTGTAGGTGAGTAAGGCAGCAATAAAGCAATCTGAGGGGAGATGGACAGTCTAACAGGCATATCTTCCTTTTCTCATCGTTGTAAGCAGTCTCTCATTCATTCCTGTTAGCTCTCTGTAGGTTTCTCTGTTTTCAGCATTAGTAACCACTGTCTTATAGAGAACAACATTCTTTGTCTTGTCATCTTTGTCTAAAAAAGTAATTTTTCAAGAACCCAATGCCTATCCACTCAGTGACCATCTTTGTCAGGATTGCTTGACATGGTTCTTTTGAGTTTCACTTAGCTGACAATCATCAGGACAATAACTGTCTGAAACAATTTCTGTAACATCATTTTGATGTCACAAAAAAAAAAATGTTCAGTATAGCACTCCAATGAGAGCAGAAAGAAATTTGTTTAATTTTGTTCTGCTGATAGGATTAGTAAACAAATTTTCTTCTGTTGGAATATAGTCTAATTTTATTGTATCTTTTTGAATTTCAGTCTTTATGAAGTGGTACTTTATGTCTGTGTTTTGAATGTTGATGGTAGACTGGGTTCTTAGCTAAAACAATAGAACCTTGATTATTGCAATAGACTGTGGCTTTGTCTTTAGATGAATTATGATGGCTAATAATGGAATTAGGAATTTTGCTTCTTGGATGGCAGCTGCCAATGCCATGTCTTCTGCTTCACAGGTTGATAATGCAACTGTAGGTTGCTTTCTTGTTTTGCACAAAATCATTGAACTGTTTTGATGCTAATTGGAAACCATATCCTGTAATGCTACGGTGATATTTTGAATTTCCCCAATCAGCATCACAAAAAACCTCCTAAAGTTAGTGGCTTATTTTACTTATTAAACACTAAACAGTGAGTTTTTGTCCCTTTCAAAAAGAGTAAGACTTATTTGGATCTTATCAATTGATCTGTGGTCAGATTTGTGGAATATTGTGACAGTTTTGTTACCACATAAGTAATATCAGGATGAGTGGCTGTCATAACATATATAAGACTGCCAACTATCTCTTGGTAGTATTTTCCCTCTGCTGGTTCAGCATTGCTCTCATCCATTAGATTGATATCGATTTCACAAGGTGTTGGTCTAGGTTTTCTATCTTGCATTTTAAATTTGATTAGAATCTTTTCAATATATATTTTGTTTGATTCATTTTGATATGATTGTTTTTAAACTTAAACTGTATTCCAAGAAAGAAAGAAAGCTTTCCAAGATCCTTCATTCTGAACTGCTCACTTAAATGTGTTTTTGCATTATTTAATGAAGAATTATAACTGGCACCAATTAGTATATCATCGACCCAAACAATCATAATCAATATCGTATTAGAAGTGTTTTTTGTATAAATACAAGAATCTGCCAAGAGAAACCTTCACCAATTAAATATGTGTGAAGAACTTGATTCCAGTTTTGTCCACTTTGCTTAAGTCCATATAAGGATTTCCTTAATCGTCATACAAGCAGTCGATCAGTGCATTTAAATATGCTGTTTTTACATCCATTTGGTGGACAAATAAATTATGTTGCATTAAAATTCTTACCAACGATAATCGATATGTAGGAGAGAAAGTTTCATAATCTATGCCAGGTGTTTGCGAATAGCCTTTTGCAACAAATTTTGCTTTGAACTATTCACTAGTATCATTTGTTTTAATAGTGTACACCCATCGACTACCTACAACAGTTTTACCAGATGGGAGCTCTATTTATTCATATGTATAATTCGCTTTTAGAGCAGCTATTTCTTTCCATGGCCTCTCGCTATTTTATAGAGTCATCTGAAGTAATAGCTTCATCATAATTAGTGGATATAGTTTTCACTGAACAACAATAATCTATGTTTGGGTTTATTTCGTCATCTAAATTTTTAACAATGTAATCTTGTAAATATTCAGCCATTTTTCGTAAGCTGCTTGGGGATCATCTCTCTCGTATTTCTGCACTAGGATTATTTCCTGTATTATAAGTTGAATTTCTTGATTGTGGAGTTTCACTTTCTTTTGTGCCCTCCCCACAAGAATTTTTGGGCCAATAATTGTTAAGTATTACATCATTTTCAACTGGAATAAAATGATCCTCCAATTTAGGCTTTTCAAAGTTTTCAGTGAATTTTATACACCTGACTCTGAAGTTTCTTATCTCGGGTATATATATATATATATATATATATTAAATAGGCAGGACTAGATTTATCGTATCCTATAAAAATTACTTTTTCACCTTTAGATTCCAATTTCTTTCTATCTTGTATGTAGGCATAAAAATTGTGCCAAATATATGCATATTGTCAAGGTTAGGTTTGTGACCCTTGAACATTTCGAAGGCAGTTTTTTTTTGTTTTTTTTTTGTTCTTTGTAGCACTGATTTCTAATATAGACAGCAGTCATAACAGCATATGACCACAAAAACTTTGGTAGCTTTGATTCTATTAATAGACATCTACACATTTTGAATAAAAAATGCCAACATCTTTCAGATATACCATTTTGATGTAGGGAATATGGAGCAGATTTCTCATGTTTAATTTTATTAATTAAAAGATTTTCAGTTTTTAGAAGTGAATTCTGTGCTGTTATCACTTAAGCATTTTACAGAGCCATATGGGTCAATGTCAGACAGATATTTCTTTGTGGCAGGATTTGTGTCACTTTTTTGTTTCAGAAAATATCAACAATTAAACCAGAATAGTCATCCATGAAAGCCATTTAAAGATCTTGGCTCAATTGGGCCAACAAGATCACAATAAACAAGGTCTAATATTTTAGTATCTGTCTATATTTCTGAGATGAGGTATTATGTACACTATTTACATTGCTCGGACTATCATTCTCATCTTTGTTGCCATATTTATCACATTTAGGCTGTTGTATGCTCCAGCCTTCTTCAGGTGGTTGGAATGTCGAATTGAACCTTTTATTTCGCTCGCTGGGTGAGACTCTTCTAGTTCCACGTGCCATGTCTAATGGATGTCAGTTATCAGTTATCTCCTGTTAATTCCCCTCTCCAAGTTCTCCACCGCCTTAACCAGGTATTGAACTCATACTCTTTGGGTCCTGTCACTGGGTCTAAATAACGCCTTTATCCACTGTGCCTTGTGTTCTGATAATTGACATCCGTTAGACATGGAATGTAGAACTAGAACAGTCTACCCCAGCAAGTGAAATAAAGGGTTCAGTTCGACATTCCAATCACCTGAAGAAGGCCTGAGCATACGACGGCCAAAACGTTGTGATAAATATGGCAACAAAGATGAGGATTATAGTCCAAGCAATGTAAATCGTCTAATATTTTAGTTGCTCTTTTATCGGGTAACTTGTTTCTATGCTATACCATTTTGCCTTGATTTCACAGTTTGTATCTGATTTATCAACAATTTTCATACCTTTCATGACTTCTTGTAGTTGTATAATGTCTTTCAGATTGAAGTGTCCAAGAATTTGATGCCATTGTTTTAAGGTGCGCATAGCAGTTTCAAAGGTTACTGCAGTGTTTAAATAGCATAACCATCCATTTCTTTTTATGTTGAATTCTGCACCATTAGGGTAGATAAGTTTGAAGTAATTCCAGCCAAATTTCACAGAAGCTCCTTTTTCGGTAGCAGCCTGTACCAAGAAAATATTTTGTTTGAATGTAGGAATGTACAGAGCATTTGTTAAAATGCAGTCATGTACATTTCCGTTCATATCGGTTATAGTGATTTTAGCATTACCTCTTTTTAAAGAAATATTACTGGTTCAGCTACCATCTGTCAGTTTGAGATGATGATTTTCTGGATTAAAATCATTATATGAGAGTAAGAAATTTAGTTCTGTCAGTAATCACATGGCATGGTAGCACTACAATCAACAAGACATCTTTGTTGGAAACTGTCTAGTCCAACTGAAAACATAAATGAATGTTCATTATCTGAAACATGTTCCACATTTTTTTACAAAATGGACTTGCTTTTTGTTTCTGTATTTGGTACTCTTATGTTCCGGCTTGAGACAAGCATGACATAATGTTTTTGTTTGGTGGATTGGGATTATAGCATTTTGAAGGGGAATTATTCACTGGATATTTGTGCAATTTATTCTGGCAGTCAGGACTCTGATACCAAGTTAACTGCAAGTGAAACAGATTGGTACATACATTTGTGCTTTCTCACTAATATTATCATGAATCATTTTTTCAGTTACTTGAAATCTTCGCAATTCTACTTTAAATTCACTAAATGTTAGTAGCTTGTCTTTCTCAGTGGTAACAGTTGTAAATGGCTCGAAATTGGATGGAAGATTTTTTAAGACCATAGCAATTAATAAACCATCACCAATAATTTCCCCAGAAATCTTCAATAAAGTGGCTGATTTTTCAGCTTAAATAATATAATCCTTTCAATAAATAGTGCTCTCATAATTTGCATTGCTTTTCTCCCATCATCAGGGATTTCCATCATAATAAGAGACAAAATGCAATCATCGAGAAATTTAATTAATTTGGCAAATGTGTTTGCATTCTTTTCATGGTAGTCTTCCTCATTGGGTACAATCAAAAGGAGTCAAAATTATTTTGTGTAATTTTTGGATCCACATGTAACCCAAAATTTCACATAGATCATATTTTGATTTATCACCATTAAAACAGAGGCTATTCCTGGGCCCCTAACCTGATGAGTTAGAAGCCATTGTTAAAGTGCAAGATAACATGATTAGAATTAATAAAGTTTACAATGAAAAGAAAAAAGTCAAAAGGATGAAATGGCAAAAATCATACAAGCATGCAAACTATATAGTTAAAACAAATTAAAACTGATAAGAAGGCAAAAGAATTCGCAAACTAAGAGTTGGTGTTTGTAGACAAAAACAAGGTTGACCAAGCAAACACAGTATGTCTGTATAGTAGTTAAGGCAGATCTGGACCAAATTATGTCAAAATGCAAGCCGTCTCATTGGCTAAGAAAAATATCCCAGCAGTCTTTCTGACTATAAGAGGGGGAGGGGAAGAACTTTTGCAATCATTCCCCCATGTTGGGAAATCAACACTTTCAGATGTTTCCATTAACTAATCTCGGACACTTTTTCTTAAATTGTTGACTTCAGTTAGTCTAAATGATCATAGTACCTGTTTGAATCTGATTCTCTGGAAGTAGTTTATAACCTCCTTCTTGTCTTGCTTGGGATGAAAATGATAAAAAATGCTGCATCGCTTTCATTGTATAAAGATTCACCTTCAGTATATTTAGTGGTTATTCATTTCACTGTTCCCATCACATTCTATATTATTGTAGAATAACTACTTTTCATTTGTTATCTATTTATTTATTTTTTTTTTAATATGGTCTAGTAGGATTTGTTTTTACATGTGGCAGTCACACATCAGTATGATGAACATAACCTGTGGTGCAAATAATTTTCCACAGTTCAAACTAAATTCTCATGCCATTTAATAACAAAAATAAAAATTTTGACCAACCCAATATAATAATAAAAATTAATTCAATAATTTTAAAGATAATATTTATTAAATTTTAAGTCTTTTAAATGTTACTTCATTGATGCATGACCATGTACATATTCCAATGTAGACACAAAACTTTTATTTTTTATTGTAAAATGATGGAGTTGTATTCCACTTTGAGAATTGTCATTAATTTATCTCTGAGTTTAACTTTTGTAAATGTTCCTAAAAAAAAAATTGATGTTAAACAAACTGGAATTAACTGTACACGTCTGGTTAACAATTGTTCCTTTTTGTTGGCTATAAAAAATCAAAAAATTGCACAATTTGAAAATCAATAAACTCAATTAGTTTCCTTTTTGAATTAAAAATTAAAAAAATCTTTGCATTTAACATTTATTCTTTCAGTTACAGTTCTTTTGTATTTTATTAAAAACTTGTAAATTTTCTTAAGTGATGATGGCTCAGCTGGAAGGGTGGCCTGTGGTTCTACTGATGTGAGATTGTTGCTCACTTTAGGTGATGCCAATTCTGTGTGTCGGTATCTGTGTTCATAAAGCTAGTAATATTGATTTGACATGACCTATCCACAATTTGTTTTGGTAGAATGGAGTACTGATACCCTATTGCTGTTGTTGTTACTCATTTTATTGACTGCTTGCTTAAAAATGGTCGACTTGCAATGTCAGCCAGTCTGCGAATTGTAGTTTCTACAAACGGATAAAAAGAGGAGCAGAAAGAAAATGTGTGCATGATATAGATGAAGGTCGGGGGTCTGGCACCAATAAGAGTAAAAAATGACTGAATTTAACAACAGTTATATTGATGTGTTCATTGCACCAAAAAGACAAAAAAAAAAAAAAAAAAGGTGTAGATAAAAATAATTTGTTACTAGGCAGGAAAATTGGATATAATTAGTGAACCCAAGCAATTTGTCACTTTCAATTTTCAGTTTACATATTTATTGCCATATTGGTTCATATATATATATATATATATATATATATAGTGAGAGAGAGGTTTCTTTTGTTCTTTTTTGTTAAGACTGTCTGCTTCATTTGTGTCTATTTTAGCTTATTTATATCCAAGAATATATTCGGGTAGATGGAGCTAAGCAGCCCATCTAGAGGAAGGAAAAACATTAATTTTAGACTGCCACTATCTTGTGGTCATATCCAAATACATAAGACTATGGAAGTAAATCTAAACAGAAAAACAGAGGTGGAACCCCAAAGCTGTCAACTCTTGCCACCAAACCAGCCCCAAATGTAATGTCCCATATTCCTTTGGATTTTGTCAGTACAGCTGAGAGGGGGACCCATGTAGTTTGTGTTGTGGAGAGGTCTCTCCTGTCTCACCACCAAATGACTGAATTTTGACAAAAATAAGTGCTACCATTATTTCACAAGATAAATAAATTTGGGGGGCATGAGACCCTTACATCAGCTCTGTTTGTATTCCTTTGGAACTTCTTGGTACAGCCGAGAGGAGGACCCATGTTGTCTGTGCAGTGCATGGCCTCTGTATACCATCAGCCAAGCCTGTGTCATGAAGAGGTCACTCCTGTCTTACCACAAAACAACTGAATTTTGACCAAACTGAGCGCTACCATTATTTTGCAAGATGAACGGATGCCTATCATATCCATGAACCAGATTTTAAGATTTCCTAATAGACAGACATGGGTTGACCAGGGATGTTCTGTGGAGCCATAACATTGGCTGAGAAACATGATAACTCACAGTATAGTTCTAATTTTGTAAAAATTAATAATTGGAGCAATTCAAAAGGCACTTCTTTATAAGATATGAAAAACTTCCTTGTGATTTTCTTTTTTTTATCTCCATTTGGCTAAAAGCAATTTGCAAAATTTGTTCTTTGTTATTCTCAAACCTTATAAAAATATTTTATTGTATATATAAATTTACTTGTAAATCTGTTGCAGATTTCAAGTTTGAAAAAAAAAATAAAATTATAGTAAAAAAAGTTCTTCTTGGCCTGTTTTATAGCTGAAATAGTTAACTTTGTTCATGACTGAGATAAAGTATATGGGTGGGGTGAGATAAACATTTCATTGCAATGTGAAACAATGAAATGTATAGCTAAGAAATATCTTAACATCTTATATCAATTAAAATTTTATCATTAGTCTTGGGTTTAGATGTTTTTTGTGTTTAACTACACGCATGTGTGTGTGTGTATATATATATATATATATATATAATGGTGGACTCTCCTATCATGAAGGATAAATGAAGGTCAGTATTGGATGGTGCTTTTTGTTTTACATTTATACATGCTAGCAGGGGGTATTGTGGAGAAAATCAGGTAAGAGGAAAACCTATTTCATTTGTGCTTAAGTGTGATATGAGCCCAGGCTTGCTGCGGGCGACAAAGCCACATTGACAGATGAAATCTGTTAAAGCAGGATTTTGATGGCATCTCTGCTTCAGATCTTGATGAAGCTGATCATGGTGCTTCAGTCTGCGGTCTTCAAAACCCTTTAATTTAATGAAACATGTCTTATGCCACTCCTTTCGGTTTGATGCATGGGCTTCCCAGGTTTTCAGATGAAAGTTGAGACGTTTCAAGTTGTCTTTCAATTTGTCTTTGTAGTATAAGAGTGAGCATCCAACTGAATGCTTGGAGTTTGATAGTTATCCATACAGCACTTCTTTTTTTTTTTTTTTTTTTTTTTTTTTTTGAAGCCTATGATCATCCATTCTCACAACATAACCAGCCCACCTAAGTTGTATCTTTGCAAGAATGGTTGTGATGTTACTACATTTTTTTCAGTATTGTACTATTCTTGACCTTGTCATCCCATTTTATATCGCATATGTCACGAAGACAGCACACACACACACACACACACACACACACACACACATATATATATATATATATATATATATATATATATTATTATTTGATAATTAGTAGGAATAATTCCAAAGATGATATAAATCCAAAGAGAGCTCAATGTAAGAATAGAGCAAATATAAGAAGCATTATATATATATATATATATATATATATATATATATATATATGCACCCACACACAATTTTAGTGTCGAAGAAAAAATTAAATCAATTTAGTTTATTTCTGGTAAATTTCCATATAAATAACTTTTCAGAAGTAGAAAATATATTTAGGGAGAAAGTTGTTCTCTAACATTGCTTTTTCTCAGTGCACAAATATTTTTCTTAACCAGATATTAAGAGAAATTATTGTCATTCACTGAATGCCTGCACACGGCAATTATTATAAAAGATAAATCCAAATGACGCAAATGAGTTCTTTTTTTTTTTTTTTTTTTTTTTTTCTTTTAGAGTAAAAAATAATTTTACATTAAAGCCTTTCCAGGGGCTCAAGAAGTATGCATACCAAATTTGAGTGCTGGGTTTATTATGAATAGACAATTATATCTAACACGTGGAAGGTGTTTGAATGAACAAATTCTCTAGTGTATTTTTGTCATTTAAGTCCAAAGAGAAAGGGGGGGGGGCAAAATTGGAGGTTTTCTTTTAAGTTTCCATAGAAATGTATTATCAGTCAGTGAATGGACAAGAATTAAAAACCTTTAATATATGGTGAATAATACTTTTTGCTTTTTGAGTGAATGCAATGAATTGATGCAGTGAGAAATGTTGAATTGCCAAATTTGCAACTGGCTATATCTGACCGACAGTTGATATCTTCATAAGTTGTGATGTTGCTATGGTAACTGTAGCAGCTTGCTTCTCAACCATTCTTTTGTTAGAACACACAAAATTTATGCATGTATCCATATGAATCGTGTCTCTGTATGTTTGTGTGTTTTTGTGTGTATATATATATATATATTGCTTATACAACTGTAATCATATATTTGGGTATATATATTTACTCATACATGCATATACAAACTTTGGCAACTTTATTCACAAATGCTGTGTGATTGTGGATGCCTGCATCTCTACTCTATCCACATCTTGTTATGCAATAACATCCAAGCATGTACACCCCATTTCTCTTTTATGTACACACAGTATTTGTGGGGCAGTGTGCAAGTTTATCCACACTCTTTATTCACATTCATATATTTGTCAACATAGACACACACATCACAGTTCATCTCTCTCTCTCTCTCTCTATATATATATATATATATATATACACACACACACAGATAAGCAAATATGTATCTGCATAAGCAAAAAGGAAAAAATAATGACATCTTTAAAACCTCTGTTTTGTAAAGTTGTCAAAATGTTCAGTGGTATGCAATAATTGATTATTCAACCAAGGAATAATCATTAATAATAACTGGAAGGAAATCTATCTATTTTTCTCTGTGCAATAAACAAGCAGTGTCTGTATTTCCATGTTGAAGCTTATGTTATACAAATTGTCGCTGGAATGCTTATGTTATGGCATTTGTTGTTTTCTACATGTCACAATGAACATTATGATTAATAGCATTTACTTTCTTTGTGCAATGTCACCCTTTATTCTCACCCTATAACAAACATTTTCACCATTATTATGTAATCACAGTAACAAATATTTTTATCACACATCTAATAAATACTTTTTAGTGTACAGTAATATCTATTTTTATTCTGCAGCTAGTTTACCCATACCATAATAAGGAATGGCATATTTTATGTCCTTATTAGGTTTCCACAACTGTTGCCTTATATAGAGCCCATAAAAAAATAAGTTTATTTATATATGTTAGCACCTTTTGCTTAAATCACTGTCATATCTGTGTGCTCTGCTTAACTTAGTTAAATACAAGTTAATTTTCCTGTGCTGTTTAAGCAACAGAATGCTGCTGTAGTGTAATTGGCATTTACCAGGTTTTCTCCATGGCAGATGTTCAAATCAAAGCAGGTTTTTTTTTTTAATATAGTAACTAAATGCAATAAAGGAAAATCTCCATTCCCCATTTGTGTCTATATACACATCTGTGGTCATTTCAAGAAACCAGTAGTTGTTGCTTTCTAAATTAAAAAAATTTCTGGTAATTTTGACTCAGCATTAAAATGAATTTTTTGATTTTATTTGTCTTTTTTTTGCCTTTTTTCACAGCAAAAAAATTAAAAACAAAACAAACCTATGGTTTCTGTATAAAGAATTATGCTTAATAATGCAAGACTTTTTTTTTTTTTTGTTATAAGACAATAAAAATTTAACTTCAGGATAACTAGATACCATTGTTTATTATCTCCCTTATATATATATATATATATATATATATATATATATATATATATATATATTACGTCAAGATTTCAGCTGCTGTTTTAAAATTTTTATGGTGCAATATCTTTTTCTTAGCCACCTAGAGGCCTTATGTCAGACAAAAGTGAACTTAAGTAATATTACATCAATCATAAATATTTCTTCAACTTTATCAGCCTCATGTTATATGAAAAAAAATGTTGTTCCATATAGAATATTTTATAGAATTGTTGATTTACTTTTTTCTCGCTACTAAAAGATTTTTTTCCTTTCTCTTAATTTTTTGAAACAAATGGAAAAGTGTATGTGTGTGTATATATATATATATATATATATATATATATATATATAAAAAATTTTTTTTAGATTTTTCTATTCTTTAACTTCTCTCTTTTTGTTCTTTTCCTCTCCACCTTTGCTTGTTCCATTTATTCCCTGGGGAGTAAAGGGCAAAAGATAGTTGAGGGGAGTGGGTAGTAATTCTTACTTACAATTACAGGGCATAAAGTGAACTTTACCAATACCCCCCCCCCTCCTGGCTTACTCAATCAAATGGGTTAATGAGAAGAATCATTGACTAATTGTATAAATTGGCCAAGCTTACCTCAGTCGATTAGGGGGAACTGGGCAGGGGGTATAACAATCTAGGAATTTTTTTTTTTTTTTCTTTCTTTCCATCTTGGATGTTTCTCACAATCACTAATGGAATGATTGAAGCTTACAATCTCTATTTATCTTCAATCAGCCAAACATAGCTACCTTAGTGCAATGGAGTGACGAGGACATACCATTAACATTACTGGCCTCTGTTGCTGTTGCGTTTCTAGTGAAAACATCTGAAATAAAATAAAAAATGAGCAAGAGGAAAAAAAACAAAAAAAACTTGTCTTTGCTATGCCTGCAAGCATTGTTGATTGCTCTAGTTGATGATATTGGTAAAATTACTCTCTGAATGTTAAGTAGAACTTTTGTTTTAACCTGAACATCAGAGGCTTTCTTTGGCTCGGATTGTATTTATAAAGCTATGTTACAATAAGATTATTTTTTCACCTTAGAGGCCCCTGCAGTGTTTAAAAAAAAATAAATGCTTTACTTATATTGTAATTATCTCTACTTGCTTAAATGACACCAAGGGTGGCTGTTAAGCACACTCTAAAGTCAATTTGTGTTTATAGAATTTATATTATGGGCAAGTACAAAATATAAGTTACTGTAATTAGCTGTGAAATTTTATTTCTATATAAAAATTGCTTTCATATATATTATTACATTTATTTTTTATTTTTTTTTTTTTAAACAGTGAAATTTAAATCTTTTTTGTGTGCCGTGTCTTTTCAGGATGTAGCCAATCATGGCTCTCCACATCCTCCTATCCCTTGTAGCTCTCAATAAATTTTGTCCCTCTGCTACCTCACCCAGACCATGTTCTGTCATGCGTTGCTTTCCCTTGTTTCTCTTTCCCTTGTTTCTCTTTCCCTCTATTCAATCTGTGAGTATCAGATTCTCCAGGTCCTCCTTTCTTGTTACATGTCCCAGAAATTTCATCTGCCTCTTCCTGATGTTAAGTATAAGCTTCCTCCTTGTTTGCATCCTCTCTAAAACCTCATCATTGCTCACATGCTCAATGCATGATATCCTTAGCATCCTTCTGTAGACTTCATCTTTGAGGAGACCGTCCAATATTTACTACAGTATAGGGGGACAGATGTCATATAGCAGCTCAGCACTCTTTTCTTTTTTTTTTTGTTACCAAAGAAATCCTCCTGACTCTTAATACTCTGCCCAGATTTTGGAATGCATCTTTGGCCATCCCAATATGTCTTCGGATCTCAGCATTGCATTTACTGTCCTCTGTTAAAACACTTCCCAAATATTTAAACTCCCGCACCTGCTTGATTTTAGTGTCCCCCACCTGTAAATTGCATTTCTGGCACACCTTTTAATAATGATCTGTCTTCTTGTAGTTTATGCTTAGTCCTTTCTTCTCACTCTCCTTTGCTACCTTCTCTAGGAGGTTTTGTAGTTTATTTTCCATGTCTGATATCAGTATTGTGTCATCTGCATACATTATGTTGGTAAGATTGTGGTTGCCAATGATCAATCCTGGTAGGATTTCCAGTTCTCTCAGAATTGCCTCACAGTATAGGATGAATAAGTCTGGTGAGAAGACACATCCTTGACTTATGCCCCTTTCTATTTTTGTATATTTGTTGAACTCATTCTCTATCCACAAGCAAGCAGTTTGCTGCCAGTATAGGTTCTTGATTATTCTAATATCTTTCCCAAATAGATCAAGGTTGCTGAGCAGTTCCAACAGATCTTTGTGGTGTACTTTGTCTAAAGCCTTTGCGTAGTCTATAAAAAACACAGGTTAATGTCCTTCTGCATTTGTATTGTTCTTTCTGATAACCATCTGAGCATGAATATTGCGTTCCTTGTTCTGGTGTCTTTAATGAACTCACACTGTTCTTGTCCTATCTCTGGCCTGATCCTCCACTTGCCATCCTCTGTCAGAACACTTACCAGATATTTAAATTTCCGCACCTGCTTGATTTTAGTGTCCCTGACCTGTAATTCTCATTTCGAACTCATCTTTTTACTGAGTGCATTCTGTCTTGTATTTTATGCTTAGTCCCTTTTTCTTGCTCTCCTTCGCTACCTTCTGTAAGAAGTTTTATAATTTTCTTTCAGTGCCTGCTATCATCACTGTGTCATCTGCGTATCTTGTGTTGTTAAGATCGTGGCTGTCAATGATGAATCCTGGTAGGATTTGCAGATCTCAGAATAGTTTCGCTGTATAGGTTGAATAAGTCCTGTGAGAAGACAGATCCTTGCTCACGCCCCTTTCTATTTTTTGTATATCTGCAGAACTCATTCTCTATCCACAAGCAAGCTGTTTGTTGCAGTGTGTGTGTGTGTGTGTGTGTGTGTATATATATATATATATATATATATATATATATATATATTGATTATTCTAATATTTTTCACAAATATATAAAGCTGAGCAGTCCCAACAGATCTTTGTGGTGTACTTTGTTGAACGCCTTTGAATAGTCTATAAAACACAGGTGAACGTCCTTCTGCATTTGTATTGTTCTTTCTGATAACTTTCTGAGCATGAATATTGCGTTCCTTGTTCTGGTGTCTTTAATGAACACAGACTTTACACATCCCAGTATTTCTTTCAGTTTCAAAGAAAGCAAATCTAACTTTATTTACATTCTCCATAATCTTAGCCACAATTTGAAATTTCCCCTTTAACAATAATTTTAACTTTGGAGAAAAACCAGAAATCACAATAGTGAGACTGAGAGAACTGGTTGATGCAGTTTTTTTTTTTTTTTTTACTCAAAAAGAACCTTTGCACAAGATATAAAGAATAGCTATTCAAATTTCTAGACAGTTTCTGGAATCTCCAAAACATTTAATTCTTGCACTTTTGCCGAGTTCCTTTGATTGTGTTCTGCTTATTAAAAGCCTTGCCTTCGAAAATGTGGATCACTTTCAATGAATTCCCAATCAGGTTTGAAGCACTGATACTAAATATTTATTTGGAGTTGATTTGCTGAATCATCCACAAAAGCATTTTTAGTCATTTGAATAGTTTCCAGGGTTGAACTTTATTATCAATCCTGTAATCCTTCAATTGATGCAAATGTGACAATTATACAGTACACACTAGTTTGCTCAATAGCATTTCACTGTTGATAGGAAAATGTCTGTTCACACATGCACAGTAAAGTTTCTGTTAATTGGTTGCTAAGTTATCAACTAGTTCTTGAGATATTCAAAATTGTTATATACTTTCCAGACAGATTTAATGAATTATGAAGTTACATAATTTTGATTCTCTCTGTTACTTAGCAACAGCTAAAGTGTTAGCATATTGTATCAGATGCTTTGCTTTAAAGATGATTAGGAGGAACGTAAACTAAGAGCTATTCATTTCTTTTTTTTTTAACAACTAGACAATAATTCTAGTTTTATTTACAACTCTCAAATATTTTATTTCTCCAATAAAACCTGTTTTCACATTGTTCTTTGAGTTATTGCCTGGAATTAGAAAAAAAGTTGATAAAATATTTGGGATCAAGTTTGATTGGATAAAGACAAAGAAAATCAATAAAAGTCAATCTTTGAATAAGAAAAAGAAAATTGGACCAGAGATGGTTTATTGGGAAAGACATGGATAATCCCATTAATTAAACAATCAGAATAATCTATTTTTGGTGTTGGGTACAAACAGAAGGAAATAGCTGAGTAGGGTGGGGAGGAAATGTAAACAAAGAACCTAATTTATGTGTCCCCACAAATTCTGCGATTACTCAACCCCCTCCACTCCTCAGTCACAAAATAATCACAATCAGAAATGAAGCTCCCTTTTTCATTAAGTCAGTCATCTATCAGGTTAAAGTCGATGCAAAATGATACTGTAAATGGAAGAGGAAATGTATGAGTGACTTGCATGAAGGAGTTGACTGATTAACTGAGAAATGACCGACTGATATTGCTGGGACAAAGTCTCTGGGTGGGGCTGCAGTGGGTTTCTATCCAGTTAGACCGATTTCTGCTGACTCAGCTATAAACTCCTGTTCATTCAATGAACTCTGACTCATTGATAAAATATACTTTACATTGACATGAAAGTAGTGAAATTGGTTACTTTGTATGTTGATCTAAGTCTCTGTATTATTCTTATTGTGAATATTAGCCATTGGTTCAGAAGGAATCCATTTATCCCTAAGATAACAATTTGATAAATTGATGTCATGTTGAAGGTTCCTGAACATGTCTTGTGGTCTACATATGTGCCTAATGGTTTTGGCTAACCTTGCTGCAAGTCCCTGTTACTCAATTTGAAATGTTAAATATTTATTTAATATCAGGCAAGAATGAAAACTCTGCACGTTTGCTTAAAGGACAATCAGGCAAACATTATCCAAGTCCTGTTCCAAAGAATACAAATGATCATAGTGCATTCATAAAACTTTTATTATCTTTATTTTTTATTTTGTTTCAAAAGACAGACAATTCTTGATTATATTTGGAATCTTTCTTTCTTTTTGAGAAAATTATTGATTGACCTATTAATGGTAACAAGAGCAGCTCAATTGTTCTTTTTCTGAATGAAGTGACTTTAATAAACAGAAATTTTCATCATTCATGTTGATTTATATTCATACGTGTGATAAATGGGAATTTGTGTTGTTCATGGTTGATGGGTTAAAAATACTGTTGCTGTGTATTTTGTTTGACATGTAAAATAGTGAATTGACTGAAATTTACATTTACAGGCAGAATATTTACTTTTAGAATTTATGGTTTGGTTAAGTCTTGTGAATTTTAAAATAAATATTTGTTTTATATCACATCTACTCAAAGTATTAACCATAACCTGATACTGCAGATGTTCAGGTTAACAGTTTAAATATACATTGAATAAAATTGATTTTAATTTTAAAAACAAAATCAATTTGACAGATTTTTATACTGTTGCTTTTATTGATTTTATAAGTACTAAATGGATTACAATGGAGGGAAGATTTCAAATAAATCAATTTTTATTTTAATGGTAGTTGAAAACTTGGATAAGTCCATTGTTTTTATTTAAGAAATGGACACATTTATGTTATTCCCCATGAGATAAACTATTCCCAAGTTGAATTGCAATTAAGATTGCTTGAAAGCAATGTTAATGCCTTTGGGATTTTTTTTTTTTTAACTAATTGTTACAATACAAAACCCAAAAGCCACTCAAGGTAGAGGATTACTGAATTAAGGTTATAGGATGAGCATAGGAGGAGGTAAGAAGTTCCTGTATTTAAATTTATTTTAATAAAGTTAATTGTTATTCCTCAACATATTTGAACCTTGTGAGTTTGTTTTATTATTTTTCTTTTATTTACGCTTGTGCGGTATCACCTTTACCCCGGATTCAGCTTGCACTACGGCCCGACGCCTGATTGATTTCATCTACCCAAGATCAAAGTCACAACGTGGGTAGGTTAGACTTGAGATCAAAGCAGTTACTTTGGTGACCAAGCATTGGAGGCGAGCTGGGAATGACAAAGCTGGTATCGAACCAGAAACGACCAGATCGACTGGAACACAGGCTGGTGGCAGTGACAAGGAGTCAGCCCCAAAAAGCTGGTGGAAGAAACCTTACAGCTTCGCACCGCAACTGAGTGTTGACCATGGGCCGACGGCACAGTGTCATATATTGACGTAGCGACCAGTGGACGTCATGTATTGGCGCTGGACTGCGACCGCAACCACCAGTGGATGTCACACTGTAAACCAAACCAAATTCACAAAATGATAGTTATTGGGAAGAAACTGTCTGAACTGAACTTCTTACTTAGACCAGATATGGTAGGAATATTTAATTTTTTGATTGATCTGCCTGTTGTAAAGATAGAGCATGTCAGGAGGAGTCCAGTACTTTCTAGAGTGGAAAAAGGAACCAACTATTTTAATAGCATCTTCTATGATGTATATACAGGGTGCAATGGGTAAATTGCTGCCATTTTATATTTTTAATTTCACACGTGCGTTTTTTTTTGTTTTTGTTTTTTTTAATTTATTTTGTCAATTGTACAGTATAGTAAGGTCAGTTGGACACCATCCATGGGGAAAAAAAGCGCCATATGATTGGATGTCAATCTGAAGACAGTGCAGAGGATTTGGAAAGAATTGGATGAGTCTGATAGTGATTATAAATGTACAGTCGCTTGAAAAATATAACTTTGATCATTCTTATATGAAAAGAACTCCCCAGTTTCTTGGTGAATTACTCAATCTGGAGGCCTACATCATGAAGAGGTACTCATGCTCTGGATAAAGAGAGTGGCTGCTGGAAGACCCTATGTCTGGCAACAGGTCTCTGCACCATACCACACAAGCAAGAGAACCTAATCATAACAATCAGTCAGACAATTTCTGCAACCACATCATCCCTTAGGCCACCTAAGTCCCCAAAACTCAACCACCTTGATTATTATCCGTGGGACACAGTTCAGTGAGAGACCAATAAAATTCCTTGCAACACTCAAGATGAACTGAAGGCAAGGATTATGGTAGCATTCACCAACTTAAACAGGGAGACCGTCCAGAAGAGTTGCAGGAGATTCAAAGGTATCTGGAGGCTGTTGTTGAAGCCAATGGCAATTTTTTATTGAATAAATTTACTCTTTACTATTTAAAGATATTTTTGTGTAATTTTGGTAAATATATCTGTCAAAATGAGATGTCAGTGTTATTTTCATTTTTGTGTAATTTAGATGACAATTTATCCATCATACCTTGTACAAGTCCTACTTGAGGTGTGGAATAAACTTTAAAGACATTTTTTACTGCAAAAAGGAATTTTTTTTTTTTTTTTGTCCAACTCTACAGAGTAAATGAGCTTGCAAAGACATAACCATATAAAGCTTTCCAGCCTCTCTCTCTCTCTGCTGGTTTTCATGCACATGACAATGAGAATCCAATTCTTTATGTTGTCATTTTATCTCTCTAGAAAATCTGTACTAACTGCAAGCTCATTGGATGCATGTGGATATTCGGATAACATTTTCTTCAAGAATAAAAAGCGCCATATTTTTAGGACTTAAAATCTCTTCTTTTTCTTCTTGCCAAAACAACTGACATCAGAAATCTTCTTTTCACTTTCATATGTACCTGTGGTGATAATTGAATGTATAACTAATTCCTTCTAAATGATTTTATCACCATTTTGACAAGGTAGTCGGCATCTTGCTTCAGCTGCTATACTAGGTGTAGTTATGATAGCTATTTGCCTGTGTATGCATTAAAAAAGCCTTTCAGATATTGACTTATTCTGCAATATCATAAAAGGTTTGCTCTTTTTTCCACCCTTACAAATATACTATATTTAATACTTCAAATATTGATCAGAATTTGTGTTTATTTGCTTTTTATATATTATTTTTCATCTAAACACTCTGGTAATCTGAATCATAAAAATAGTTTTTATGATGCTTAATGAAAGTTGATCATTAGCGCCAAGAAAGCACTTGCTAAAAATGTTAATTCCTGTTAATTTTGAATAATTAGGACATGGTTTTCTTATTTCCAAAAAATGCATATGCAAATCATGCAACCATTTTGGTCTGTAAGATGTCAATAAGAATTTTTTTCTTTTGTCTGCAGACAAAAATAGTCAGCTTCAAAAGATATCTGTCAGTGCAAAAATGTCTTCCACTGAATGGCTATTAAATTTATTATTTATTTACTCAGCCTGGCACATGGCCACATGAGACAGGATTTGGAGCATAGGTTTCAGATTGTATTGCATCAATCACCCAAGTGGGAAGCTTCTGTCAACCTTGAAACTGCTTTGTAATATCTCGTCTCTTGTTCAAGTGTTGATAGAAAAGACATGATTTTCTCACAGAAAATAGACCAAATCTGAATGTTTCAATGGACCAGAAAAAAAAATTTTCACTTGTTTTGGAATTGTCTGTCTCTTGTTTGTAATGTGAGAAGAAAAGTATTGTTTTTGGCTAAATAACTTTAGATAGGATTTAATATTTAAGCCAGACTGATGTTTATAGCAGTGGTCAGCAACCTTTTGCTAACTATGTGCTGACTTAGAGTTTTAAAATCATTCAGTGTGCCAACAGCATACGTATTTTTGTACAAGTCAATGTCCATGTACCTATTTTACAACATATTTTATATAGTAATATATAGTATATATACTAAATTGAAACAACTAAATATCTTTGCATTGTAGTAGTTATTGGTTCGGAATTCATGATGTCAGCAATGATATTTTTTAATTTTTTTTTTTTTTTTTCTAGCTTTGGAAGCCATATCAACAACTAATGGTGATGGCTACTTTGTGTGCATAATATTATTAATGAGATTTTCCAAATGGTTAATATAATATACATTATTTTCTAACAATTAGATGCTTTATGTCAAGTAAGTGTTATAAATATGATTTACATTTATTTTATAATTACGTCCACAGCACTATATATTGATAATAATTCAGGAAATATTACTAATATTGTAGTTAAATCAATGATTTTTTTTCCCTTGAACATTGCTTTATTTATACCTACTCTACATTTATAAAGCATTAAGTTAAAAGGTAGTAGAAGCTGAGTGCCATCTGCAATTTTCCCAAACTTTTACAGGAGGCCACAGACATTGTTTTATATAGAAATATGCATAGTGTCTCCAAAACTCGGTGAAGTAAATTAAAATGAAAATATAACTGTGTTCAGTATCTGGAGACAGCGTAAAATGAAATTCCCAATTCACCAGAATATTATAACATAGAAGTCAACATGTTAAACAAATAAAGGTTCAAGGTTTAGAGTTCTCAGAAGAGAACAATTGAAACTTGCAAACATCTTAAAAGTATATATATTTTTTCTTCTCTTATTAAATATATATCTATATTTGTCTAATTTTTTTTTTTAAGTTCACCCCAAGAAAGACGGTAAAGCCAATAAGATACAAGCGGTTACTGGGTGTGGAAGATTTAGAAAACAGAAACATCAAAGCAAAAACAAAAGAAGAGTAATAAGGAGGACAGTAAATAGCGATTGACATTGCATTCCTATTTTTGAAGATTAAAATTGGCTGGAAAGTGAGAGAGAAGAAACTGTTAACATAGAACTTACGGTTACATCTTAGCCAACTCAACAGCAAATTGATAAGACTTTGTTACCAGCCTAGTATGGGTTTAAATTTGTCTTTCTATACACATATGGTTGCTTTGAATATATTTTTTTATTGGACATTGTAGACATTTGAAGTTGCTTTTTTCTGGTCAGTTACTAATTTAAGTGAACACAGGCATTGGGGCCAAAGTGAAATCTTGTGAATATCAAATGTGTTAGTGTTGCAAACTGGTCTTGCAAGGCTTGTTTAGTATAAGCTGCTTGCATGTATTCCTTGAAATTCTCTAAAACAATGATTTTTATACCAAAAGCGAGGAAAGAGGAATTTGCACTGCATCATTAGCCTCACAGGTAAGACATTATGCTACTGAATAAAGTAAACTTTGGCTTGAAACTAAATTCATGGGGAATGACCTTATTAGTAATTTCTTGAAAGTCTAGCTCATTAACCATCACACTGAGAATTGTTTCCTATTATCCATTCAGCAAAAGTAATTGATACTATACAATGTTTAATATCAATGTATGACAAGAACTGAAATGTTTGTTTTTTTTTTTTTTTTTTTTTTTATATAAAATATATATATATATATATATATATATATAACTCTGGATCCTTGAGAACATAGATAATGATTAACATTGTCTTCAAGGATTGTTCATTAACCATCACATTTTCTTTTCAACAACAGCTACAACTAAAATAGATATCATATATAAATCAAAGAGAAAATGACAACATGGTCAAGATTTTGACTTTCTACTCTATTTCAAACAAATGGAAAACAAACTTTTTTTAGGAAAGAAGCCTCTTACCTCTGCCTCAATACTTGAAAGAGGAATAACATTGAACTTGAGAAACCTATTTTCCTGAAAAATTGTTTAAAAAGAAAGATTTAATAAATTTCCACTGACAGCAGCACTGACTGTTCAGTTGATGAATGCCAAATGTTTCCTTATAAGGAAATGGTTAATATTACCATTAGAGATAACAGATACTACACTTTGATCCTGGCCTGATGGCCAGGGAGTGAAGAAGAGTGCAACTCAAGTAGCACTAACTGTTCGATCAATGAATGCTAAATGTTTCCTTATAAGGAAACAACTGCTAATCTTACCAATTCTTTTCTACTTTTATTCACTAATGATCAAATTTTTTCTGATAACATACAACTATTTTATAACATATTATTCTGATAACATACAACTATTTTATCTGTTGGTAGTAGCAATGAATTAAAACTCTGTTCATTTAAATGTCTAAGACTGTTTTGTCAATCTTGTACAATTTATATCTTAGTTCTTATTCTAGACTGGCTGCATATAGGAAATATTCTTTGCTCTGATTGAAATTTTATTTGGCTTTTAATGTATTCAGTTTTACGCTTGCATTAAAATCCTGTTTTTTTTGTTTTTTTTTAAAAAAAAGCTATACTCTTGATTAACAATTGAAATAAACCTGCAATTTCCTCAACTTCATTTTTTTTTAAACACACATGAACAATTTTTTATGTCTTTATTTCCATCACATTGCTTCCTGAGAATTACAATTTTTCTCCTCAAATTTCATCAAAGTTGGACATAAAATGGTGCATAGTAGAACTGAACTTTAAAAACTAATGAAAGAAAATGTTTTTATTTCTATTTATATAACTACACTTAATAATTTTCTTTTTTTTCTTTTTAATATCGTCAAGTCACACAGATGTAAACTTTGCAGTTTTCCACGAACACTCATTCATTATAAATCAAGTAAATGAAAATCCTGCTCACACTTCGTTTCACAGACATGTTGTTGCAGAAATTTATGTGGAGAACTATCATATGTTTTCTGAAATTTGTCTATCAGAAATGTAGATTTTTTGTTATCATACTGAGCAGGATCTCTGAATAACAAAAATAGATAAATAAAAAAAATATATATACGTGTGTCTAAAAAAAGATAAGCCACTTCAGAAATTTTTCCAGCTGTTTTCATTCAATCTTTCTCAGAATTCTGAGATGCCATTTTTCTGTCCAAGCAATGGACTCTGAGACTAGCATCTTTGACTTTATTTTAAACTTTGTTTATTTAGCATCATTTTTGCTTACCATTTCTTTTTTGACTCCTAACATTTTTGTATTGAGTGATACATCTCATTAATTTTATTCTTAAAGATCTGGCTTTTTGCTCAGAACAATGTTCATTGAAAAATAAGTCTCTTAACAGTCATCATTATTTAACCTTATTTCCACATAAAAGCATTTTTTTTCTTTAATACTGCTTAAAGGATTTTTTTTAAAATGGCTAAAGTGAAATTAAATGCTATATATATATATATATATATATATAAAGAGAAGCCATGTGTATCCCTGAACAAACACTCATTTTCTCTTAGATTAACTTGTCACTCACTGAAACTTTATACAATTTGTACAGATATCGATTTTCAAATTACAAGCAACCAAAATAGAATTACTAACATGAGAAATATTAGTAAATAATACCAAAATACTATACTCACTAGAAGCAGAGACACAGCATACTGGAACCTATTATTATACAAAGGAAACAATAAAATATCTTTAATCAATAGTTATGATATTTTAGTGAAGGCTGGACAATCTCTTGATAGATGAAGAGACTTGAAGCAACAGAAATCTAATTCTACAGAAAGATGCTGAGAATACCATGGACTAAACATGTGAGCAATGAGGAAGTCTTAAAGAAAATGGAAACAAAAAGGAAGAGATAATTGAAATTTCTAAAGTAGAAAATGAGGAAAGAGGGCTTGGAAAATATGACACTGACAGAACAGATGAAAACAATACATAACCTAGTTAATTAGCTTGGTTGGCAGAACAGGGTTTAGGAGAGAGCAAGAAGACAACCCTTACTAAGAGGTACAAAGGACAGGAAATTGTACCGAATCATGATGCGGCAATCTCCTGATGGACTATGGCATGCAAAAGTGGTATCAAATATTTAATATGTGTATAAGATAATGTCTATAACATATTTGATAAATTAAATTCCTAGTACTGACAAGTTATGTGAAACTGTTCTCTGTATGATTTCACTTATACATGTATATTTGTCATATAGTAATAAAGTGTCGCTGCTGACACTTGGGTTTGAACATGAATCACTAGAAAGTCAACTTCATTTTGAAATAATTAGATCACATGTCAGGTAAAGCAAAAATATATATGGGAATTAGCGGTGTCTAACTAAGGATTGTTTGAAGGCATTACTATTATTGTCTCTGTGATTTACAAAGTCTCTCTTATAAACAGGTATTACAAAAATATTGAATTTGAAACATTTGAAAAAGTACTTGGATATAGCCAACAAAATCTTGTCTACCACACTGACAATACCCAGTTCTTGATAATGACTAAGATGAGGGAATGTACTCTGATAAATATTCATTTGAATATACAATAACTTATTGGAAGATTAGAAAAATACAATAAAATGTTCAACCAATAGACCATGTAATTTAACAAAACTAGCTTGTGTTTTCTACATCACAGGAAGAGTCCACTACATATAGATGGATGAAAGCTCCATATCTCTCATAGAATTTTCTTGTGACATAGAAATGTTATAACTGGTTTATAAGAGTAATATTATTTGAAAGTTAGTCATAAATTACTACAATTAACTCCAAGTAAATTATGTGTACATCAAGTTATAGATATTGTGTTTGTGACAAGGTAGATGATTGATTGTCATCTTAATTGTTCAGAAGATATTGGACATAAACAAGAAAATACAGAACAATGATTTTGATATTTTATTAGTACAATAGCAAAATTACGTTTGCAGTTTCTAAGTAAACAGTATAAATTACTAAATGCATTGTTGATATTCTAAAAGCAGTGTAGGAAATATATGTCTTAAATAATGTGTGACAAATATATATTTTATTGATTTCAATCTTGCTTAGAATGACTACAAAACACTTGCCCCTATCCTCTTATAGGCAGAAGCACACAAATGTATGCTAGATTTTTTACTTAACCAATAAAATAGGCTGGTTCTCGGTTTCATCTGACTTGGTCTTGATCTGTCTTATCTAGAAGTCAGAATGCTACCTTCACTTGTCTGAATTTGCTTGTGTGTATCGATGCCAATTCTTAGCTTGTGAAATCCTTGTCTTATTACTGATAATTTGCCTTGATATATTGTTTGCTTCTTTGCTTGCTTGATATTATTTTACCCTGTTCCTTTTTCTTTTTATTGCAAGCTTTGTTAATTCTGTTTATTGGAGAGTTTTGTTATTTATTTTGCATTTGGCCATGTCTACTCACTCCACAGTTATCACATGTGAGTGTCAATTTTGCTGCTACATTTTAAAAAGATTGAAAGTAATTCCAAATAAGACTCTTCTTGTGTGTTAATTTTGTCAAAACAAAGATTATATCCAAAAGACTATTGGAACATGATGATCCAATTCTCGGGTTTCTCAGTAAAAAAAAACTCTCCAAGACATTAAGATCAAATATAAAATTATTTACTATTTACATCATTCGGACTGATACCCTCATCTTTATTGCCATTTTCACAATGTTTCAGATGTTGTATGCTCCGATCTTCTTCAGGTGATATATGTTGGAATTTCAAACTGAACCTTTTATTTAGTCCAAGGAGTAAATTGTTCTAATTCCACATGCCATGCCTTGTTTGAGTATCAGTAAATTCCTTTTAGTAACTGAACTCTCCAAGTTTTTTGTTCCTTCTGCTGTGGCCAGGTATTTAACTCGCAACTCTTTGGGTCAAGTCACTTTTTGGATTATTTTACTCTTGATGCCCTCAACCTTAAGATTTAATTGTATAATGGAAAGTAAACATCAAGAGATTTTGATGTAATTAAGACCAATGTCTGTTAGAGAGTTTTGGTAGTTATTATTCTTTTTGTGATGAAAATGATTTCACAGCTCAATCAATGTGTTTGTCTTGAATTAATAACATGAAAAATTCAGTATTTGGAATCTGAAGGTTTCATCAATTAATTAAAATTTCAAATGATCCTAACAGAATAAACTGCAGTAATGCCTCAATTAATGTGTACATCAAAAGATACGTAAAAAATCAAAGACGCATTAATCAAATATAACTTATAAGAAATGATGTAATTTGTACCACAAATTTGAGTCACATACACAACTAATTTGCACACTTTTTAATTAAAATATAAGTACATATAAGAAGATAAAATAAAAATGCTATGAATTGATGTTTATTAATATGATTTTTTATGAAAAAAAAATTATTTACATTGGTTTGCCACATTGTATTCTTCTTTTCTTCATATAATTGGCAGAACTGGGGCACCTCGAGGCAGTGTAATGGTTAGCAAACTTGTCTCGCTAGAACAATTACAACTGAGTCGTGAGTTCGATTCTCACTGGGTGCCCCATACTTTCGGCCCTGTGCCATATCTAAGCTATGCTTGGAAAATGACTATAATTGGCGGAACTGAGAAATTGCTTCCTTCAATTTTTCAGACATATAAACATTAGTATTCTAACCTGAAAATTTTATTTATAATCTTTCCATAGTAAATGCATTTATCTTTTATTTCGATATCTTTTAATAAATGGAATGTTACCTATTTTCCATTTTTAAATTTAAAAAAAATTTAATCGGTAACTATAAAAAAAAAACAACTTTTAATTACTATGGTTAAACTGTCAATTGTTTCTATGCACTAATCGAATTTTGCTATATAAAAATTTTAGTACAAAAATAGCAAAAACATCTTTATTATAACTAATCTTAAAATTGGGACCGTTGTTTTGTATGGTTCAAACAATTTTAACTAGACACTAATTTTCATTTTTTACATAGTAAAGAGTTAGGAACACTGGGTTTGTTCCTGTAAGATAATGGAATGAGCAAAAAGATTTTAAAAAATAAAAAATAAAAAAAAAAAGAGAAAAACAAGTGTATCTCAGTTCCAGAAGGAATCAACTTGCTTCAGGATTACCATTTTTCCTTTCTCCCCACTCCCGTCTTTTAGTTTAATTAAAGTAAGACTTCGAGGCAAAGAAATCCCCCCCCCCCCTGCTACTTACACAACCAACTCTACCAGCAACTTTTCTTTTCCAGATACCAGAAGCAGATTTTTTTAATGAAAAAAATCATTCAGTTTAGTCAGTCTGGTAATTACAAATGTAGACCAGTTACTATACCCCCCAACCTCCACCCAATTTGCTTAAATTTGTTTTTATTTTTTTTATCTCTTTTTGTTCTTTCTCTCTTTCTCTCTTTTTTTTTTTTTTTTTTTTTTAAGTTTATTTTGTTTTTTCTTCTCACTTTTTCTTTTAATTCTTTTGGTGCACTCAGGTTTTTTCAATGCTGCACTTTTTATTCTCTCTCCCTCCACCTTTTAAATTATTTGGTCACTTCACACTCCTGCTGCGCTCCCCTCACCTGCTTCTCTTTGCCTTGCCTCGCACCCGCCTCTTTGCCTTGCCTTGCACCCGCCTCTTTGCCTTGCCTCGCACCCACCTCTTTGCCTTGCCTCGCACATCCCCCGTCTTGCCTCGCACATCCCCCCCGTCTTGCCTCTGCCTCTTTTTGTCTCACCTTTCAGCACAACATACCTCTTTTAGCCTCACTTCACACCACTCACTTCCTCTTTAAATAATGACCATTCATATTTATAATTGTTATTGCAATATTTTGTTGAAGTTCTTAAACTCCAATATTGAAAGATGCAATAGAATTTCAAATTTTATTGTTGTGGAATTTGTAAGATGCTTATTTGATTATTAACTTTAGAATTGATTCATCAGAAAATTCAAGTAGTAAAACTGACATTTTCACAAATCTTACATAATAATGATTATGAAATTTTTTTTATTTTTTTTTTTTTTTTTTTTCTAAATTTGCGAAAATAGGTATGAAACTGCCAAACATGATTTTGGAAATAAATTTGAACATCACTTTTTAAGCAACAGTCTTTTTGGATATTGCTAACGAGGTAATCATTTGAGAAAACCTGATTACAATTTAAAACTGCCTGTTGCTCAGGGTCGAGTTGTTTAAATTCAGACTAAAACTTTTTCACAAGCAAACATGACTAATTAAAATATAAAACTTTTTCACCCTTTACATAGAAAGTTACATTCACAACCTGAAGAAATTTTTACTCCTGAAAAAGGGTTTTATATTGAAATCTGTCATTAAATATTAAAGATAACCGAAATCCTTAGAAGGTCCTTATTTCACTTTTTAATTTTTTTTTTTTTTTCTTTTCTTTCAATTAAATTCAACATGGCAAGTGTAGCTGGATGTATTTGAACTGGGCCTCTTCAAAAGTCTTTCTTGCATGAAGAATAAAATTACTTGAAAATTAATTCTCTCTACTCCAAAATGTTTCAATCCCCCTTTTTTTTTTTCTTTTTTTTTTTTGATTCTTCAAGAACTGTATCATAGTGTGTATGAAAATTCATAGCTTCTTGATTTCTGAGTTTTCCTAATATCATATCTCAAGATTTTCATGACAAAGATGCCCAAACCAATCTCCACAAATTTTATTTCTTTAAATTTCACTAACTATGCACATACACACACATACACACATTGGGGAAATTATATGACAAAGTCAAAAAAGTTTACTTGTGACCCGTTTCATCCATCAGGACTAAATTTGTTATGTCGGTAGGACTACACATGCACATGACAGATGGATGCTGGGAATTTTAGAATTTCATTCTTTTTTTTTTAATCTAGCCAAATTCATTTAGTTTTTTTCTTTTTCTTTCCATCACCCTTGTAAGTACGTATCTTGCACTGTGATATAAGATCGATCTGCCAGTAATCATGAAATATTGTAAGAACCAGGGCACAAATTTACTGTAGATGACCTTGCGATTAAGGCACACTCTAGACATTTACGTTTTAGTGAATTATTTTTTCTTTGATCAGAGCAGAGTTTTAGTCTGAAATCCTGAAGGATGAAACACATCACAAGTAAACTTTTCCACTTTGTCAAACAATTTCCCCAATACTGTTCTTGATAAATAAAAATATATATCATCATCTATCACATACATACACACACACACACACACCAAGAACAAAGAAAAAGGAAAGAAGTATGAGAAAGTGTGTGTGTGTGTGTATATATATATATACACACACACACGATTTTAAGCCTCACTGCTGTAATGTAATACAGAATGCACAAGTGCTGGCAAATCATATTTTCAAATGCTTGTATAAATAACTAATATCACTTACTTTTATATGACTACAAATAAAAATTACAAAACTATAAAAGTCCTTTTATTATTCATTTTAGTTTTTCAGTTGTCATTTTTTCAAATTTGACTCTTTTAGTTTTGTGTTATAAATTGAGTTCCCAAATGCTATTTGTTTTTGTGAAATAGAAAAACAAATGGGACTTGTTGCTGACAATAGACACTTTTGTTTTTTAATAAAAACTTTTACTGAATAAACTTTCTTTCATGTCTATTCTATTTGGTCAAAGACTTTGATAGCTTTCAACCACCAAATGCTGAAGAAGAGAAATTATGACAGAAATAGAAGTTGATATGTTTAATCATCAATTTAACTTTGCGACACATTGCAATATTTCTTATTTTCACTTTCTTTTGCTGTATTTTTTATCACAGCTCAAATAATATGAAGAGAAAATGCTTTCTTGTAGGACATTCAGATTGTATATTTGAGTAGGAAAGAGTGATTTATGTAAAAGGGAAGTAACTCAAATGTTTTTATAATTCAAGTTAAACCTCTTCTTTTTCATATTTTAGGAATCCTGGCATCATGCAAAAATGCAAAAGTTGGTAAAGTTTGACTCAAAAATCAATTTAAAAAAAAAATCTGTTTTGGATTCTGTAGAAATGTGATATGACAAAGTTTTATAACTGCTCAAAAATAGAAATCTTTTCACTGGACTTATTCAACCTATACAGCAAGACAATTCTAGGCAAATTAGATGTCCTGCTAGGATTCATTATTTGCATCCACAATCTTAACAACATAAGATATGCTTGAGGATACCATGGACCAAACACATGAGCAACAATAAGGTTTTAGAGAAAATGGAGACAAAAAAGAAACTTATACTTAACATCAGGAAGAAATAATTGAAATTTCTGGTGCACATAATGAGAAAATGAAGGCTTGGAAAATCTGATACTCACAGGACTAATTGAGGGACATAGGAAAATGATTTATAACATACTTGATGTGCTTAAGTAAATGCGTGGCAGAACAAGATTTAGGAGAAATAACAAAAAAACAAAATTTATTAAGAGCTACAAAGGACAGGAAATTGGAGAGCTACGATCACCCTGAAAGTAGTTCACTTTTTCACTTCATAGTCCTAGAGAAAAGGTATTGTCCCCACTCTACCAATGTATATCACCTGAAAATGGTCTTTGTTTCTTAAACTTTGTCTTGATGAAATTACTTTTATTTCAACCAACCAAAATAATTTTGTTAGCAGTTTTATCAAATTCCTTTATCATATTCTATTTTCATATATAACCTTAACTTATGCTATACGAAAATGGAATTTATTTTTTTGCTTTATTTTGCAGGTTTAATCATTTTTTTTTTAATATTACCTCAGACAGGAAATCATGAGCATCAAACTTCATATAATTATGGCTTTAAAATGTTTTGTATTTTCGTGTTTGTGAAGAAACTTTAAAAACCTATATAAATTAAGAGTTGGTAAAATGAACAAATTAGACAGATTCTGTTAGTTCTAATCTTATCAAAATGACTGCTAATAACATCCCCCTCACCAAACTTATAGACAAGTCCTACAGATTCCTAACCAATAAAAATGGACAATTCTCTCTCATTCCCCCATATTTCTGTTCTTGAAGTCAGAACACTATAAGCACTTTTGCATATGAACACCATTCTTTGTGAACTTATTGCCTTATTACTGTTGGCTTATTTAGTTTTGTCTTGCATATAAATTGCTTGCTTAATAAATACTTTGTCCTGTTCTTTTTTTTTTTTTTTCCTTTTCTTATTGTTTGAGAATTTTGTCAATTACACTTAACCATGGCAAATTATACCACAGATTCAAATTATAACAAACATATAAATTATAAGATATGATATCCCTACTGGGTGGATACCAATTTAAATTAAAATATAATTAAAGTTGATTTTAAGGAGAAAGATAAAATATTTATAAACAGTATTTAAAACATATCAAATTATTAATCTGCAATGTTTCAACTTTTAGGCATTTGTAGTTAAATTAGTAGAAATTTTATACTCTTCATTTAATATGCTTTCAAAAAGAATTTAGTATATTTCTCTTTAATACTTGCATGGCTCCTTGTGTCTACTACTTGATCCGTGCTCTTAGTATACATAGGAGACTATATATCAAATAGTCAATCAGGCTTTTCATGACATGTCTTATCTATTTCTCTATTTCTGGTTGTGTAAAAACTTTGTCTTTATTCTTTATAAAACCTCATCAACAATATATATATATATATATATAATATTATACAGCAAAAAATGTAAAATTACCTCATGTGGGTATAGCCTATTTCAAACTGGTGCAACCTTGCGCCAGTCCTCTTCAGCCCTGGACTGAATTCATCTCAGAATCAGGGATTTGAAATTTAATTTAGATAAATTAGATAATTTAGGGAAAAGTTACAAACCTACACAAAATGACACCTCATCTAGATAAAGAGCCTGAATTGATGGTAAGGGAAGGGCATGAGATATCTCTCTCTAAAGGGGAAGAGTTTGCTGGAATCAACCCCAAAATGTACTTTATGATCCTAGGTTGGGGTTAAATGAAGAGTGAGTGGTTGAATTGAAACTAAAAGAATAGCCAAAATGGGAGTTTATTTGTGACCAAAGCCTTTAATTATATATAAAAAAAAAAAGGAATTTAGGTTCCCACTATGGAATTATATATAATTATTATATCTTTGCTATAAGAGATTATAATAAACATTTTGAAATCGCTACACAAAAGCTTTTATGTTTCAATATTATGATTTTACTTTAAGAATCATTTAATCACCAGTTACTTACCATTGCCTGAAGAAGTAAAATCATAATATTGAAACATGAAAGCTTTTGTGTAGTGATTTCAAAATGTTTTTATTATAATCTCTTAAAATATAATAATAATAATAATATATTGCTCTACTTTGTATTGAGCACTTTTTAAAAAGTAAATTGCCACAAACTGTGGAATTTTACTTCATCTGTTCTTTCTCACATTTGGAGAGACACAGCAGCTGAATCATTATGATGACAACAACAAAGACAAGGACAATAGTCTCTATGTAAAATATAAATAACTCATTATCCAAGAAATTCAGACAGAACTTACAGCTTGCTGTAATCTCATGAAATCATGAGAGATTGGTTTATAATCTAATTGAAGTCAGAAAGTTTCCAGTTAGAATTCAGAAAACAAGGGGTTTTGTACACCTCTTCAAACAATAGCTTTTCAATATTTCTGCAATTATTATTATCAGAAATTAACATTTAAAATAAAATTCCAATTTGAAATAAATTCTCAGTCATAATCCTTCAGATTATTTGCTAATCTTAAACCAGATTTATCCATTGTGCAGCCAACCTGTTTGGCATAATAGCATCCATGTTGAATACCACTTTTATGAATGGCATATTTAATTGAATGAAAGAAGTATCTCTTGTTTTTATAAGGCAAGAGACAGCAACAGGTCTGTGTTGCATTATGGCACCAAACTCTTGATATAAAATATTGATCCATCACTCCTACAGCCACAATCTCTTCTGACTTAGGATATTTTTAATAGGCAAAAGACAAATGCTGGTTCTGAGTTACATTCTTCTATGCAAGTTTCTGTAATAGATGTTAATTAAATGGCTACATTGTAAGAGTCTGAGAAGGTTGAGGAATGTCTGGATATAATCCTTGGATAGTGATGTTATTAAGGGAATTGTAATGAAGGAAGTTAACATGATTTTCTTATTGGATTTCTGCTTCTTTTAGTTAGATGCTATGAACTGCTCTTTTGAAATGCCTTTAAGGTGTTAGCACAAAGGATAACTAATTTTTTGGCTCGTACATTTCATTTTGCTTGAAATGGAACATTGAAGAGATGAGTAGCTGTTTGGATCAAAATATTATAAAATTAAAATGGTCAAGGTGAGAAAATGTTTGCATGTTAGATTTGCATACTGGAAAAAATATAATCACTTTCAGATTTTTCATACATTTTCTTGATTAATTCTTTTTTTTTTTTTTTTTTTTTAACTAGGATCTTAATTTTGATTGTTTAGAATCAACATATTTTAACAATGTTCTTAACCTTTTACTCTTCAAATTCAATTTTTGAACTTGAAAAAGCAACTTTAAATGAGACTAACTCTACAACAGAAACTTGAAATATGCATAGATAATTTTGGCTGTGACACATTCCTTTTCTCTTACTGACAACAGCTTTTTGATTGTTTTTTTTCTTTCCATGGCACTTCATTTTATTTATTTTTATAATTAATAGTTAATTGTTTGAGGTCTTGAAATCAGGATTTTCTTTATAGCTTCTTAAATATCTTCTTTGTAAATTTGAGAATTAAAATTATGTCTATTGGATATTTATATATTGTTTATATATTGTTTGAACATTCAAATTTCTTTGTTCTTCTTGAAACAGTATATCAGCCAATTCATTCTTCAGCCCTCTAGTTGTAATCTGTGAATAAAAAATGTTTGTATTCTAGGCGGGGGGACAACAAAAATCTGGAGTCGAGAAATTCCCTCTTCACTTTCCAACTAACATTTGATGAAGGCTGGAGAATGAATGGATCAGCTGAAATATTGTGCTATTTTACTAAGAATTTCAGAAATTTATAAAGGGACAAAGTGTTTGATGAAGGTAGTTCAATTAAGATTTTGATCATGAGTAAATATAAGTTGGGTGGAGATACGGTGAGGTAATTGATAGTAGCTCAGATTGAGGAATCAGAGAGCAAATTCCAGTTGAGTTCACTGCATTCACTTATGTGTTAATACCTTTGGGAAAGGTATGAATCCATTTCTTCTCTACCCCCCCCCCCATTTATGAGTAAACAGCAGGACATAGTGGGTCCTATAGCCTTGGGTGGCAACCAGTCTAGAAGAAGGACAACTCTGTATTGAAAACCTAATTAGGATCATGGAGTATGGACAGAGGGTGACTTAACATATTCCATGGTCTTTAGCTGTCAGTCAAGAGCTTGGAGAGGAGTTGGGTGCTGCCAAGCTATCTAAAAGATCACAAGGAAGAAGAATCAAAGCAACACCATGCTGGATTGACAGATCAACCTGGACGATGGTGTCTGTTTCTTCTAATGAAGATGGTCCCAGATCTTATGATGAAATATTAGCCTGGATTTTTACAGAATACAGATGTTTGCTGTCTCTCAAGATTTGAATCAGTCTTAAATAATTATGGTTGAGGAACTTTGTATAATCCAGTAGTCATCCAGAAAAGCTAAATACTTGATATTAATTTGTCTAATCTTGAAATTATTAGCTTGATTTTATTAATTCTCTTGGATTTGTAGATTTCATATTTTAGCAATTTTTCTTTCTTTTTCTTTTTTTTTTCTTTTCTTTTTTTTATATATCTGATTCATTTTTTATTTATTTATTTGTTTGTCTCATTTTGTCAATTTGTTTTCAACATTAATATCTTTTATATTTCTTTCTTTTGCACTTTGTTGTTGTTTTCTTCAGATATTTGATTTTGCTGATAATCTCTCACCCCCCCCCCTTCCCCACACACATTCTGGGCTTTCTGAAATTGTCAGCTATGTATAACTGCTTCCTCAGATTAGTGATTAAAAGAAATGAAACTTGTTGGTCTTAGTGTGGACCATCTTTTTTCAAATCTCATAGACTGCCGCTGCAGAATCAAAAGGAAGACATTGTACCAAATAACAGAAACCATATCACATGAACTTCCAACAGCAGCAACAACTAAAATGGATAATACATATTACTAAGAGGAAATAATGACCTAATCAAGATAATTATGTTCACACTAATTCAAACATATATATTTTCTATAAATATTTTCATAGTAATTGTTCTGATGAGTTTTCCTCTTTGATACCTTTATGAATTTAAGTGCAGTACTAGATTGGCTGATAGGTTTCATCATTTTACAATTGAAACTTTTCTATGCTAACAGATTCTTTTCACATTTCTTGCTTATGGAATTCTCTGATGACTTATTGCTTTCCACAAAAATCTTCAAAAATTTAAATGCAATGTTAATCTTAATCTTTTTTCTTAATTCCTGTTCTTTTATTGTTCTCTCTCCTTAATGCTTTTCTTTTTCTCATATTCTTCCGCACTCTGTAACCCCCTTGTCTCTTAGTGGCTTTATTGCCTTGCTTTGTGTAAAATAATTTAAAAAAAAACATTTATGGAGGAAGCCTTCATCAATACTAGAAAGAGTGATAAGTTAGTACACTTGAGAAACTTTTTCCCAAAAGAAAAAATTTAAATAGAAAGATTTTATGAATTTCATCTGAAAGTAGCACCAGATGTGTGACCAATGAATTCCAAATGTTTCCTTATAAGGAAACTGTTAATATTACCATATATTTAGTCACATTCCACCTGTTTTTCTTTGTCATTTTATAAAATTTCTTTTCATTTGTTCCTTTTCTGTGTATATACACACACACACACGATACCATCTCTGTCGGACTGCTTCTCTCTCTCTCTACATCTAGATGTGTTTATCCTTTTCCCACAAATCAATTCCATTGTGAGTGTTTGGTGTAAATTATAACATCTTCAAATTTATTTCATGATAGCAGGAAATTGGAGATCAGTCAAAGAACTATACCTTTTTTAAAAAAAATTCTTTCTCAAAGTGAAGATAAGGATCTTTGTGTGGCTGATTTTCAGAAATCCCCAAATACATTAAATAATATTTAACTCATTAAATTCAATATCTGGTTGGAGATAAAATAATTCATAATATATAACCAAATAGGTTTCTGTATTCAAACATTCTTGGATTGTATAAGTCTGATTATACAAAGATTACTCTTACCATATAGGGATAATGAGAAGGCAGATCACCAAGACTCTCAAAGTTGACAGATATTGACTATGCAGATGACCTATCTATCACTGCAGGTACCATTACCAATACAACAGTACTTGTACATCATCTGCCAATGATGTTAGACTCTGTCAATGCTTCTAAAACTGAATTCATAGGCTTCAACCAGCAAAGCTCAATACAAACTGTCTCAGTGATTCAATAAAATCTGTGGAATCTTTTGCATACAGAACAGACAAATCCTACTGAAAATGATGTGAACATTTTGAGTCACTGCAGAGGCAGTGTTAATGTACAGTGCCACTGCCAGGACATTAACTTTAACCCTACAGACTAAGCTTGATGTAACCTACACTTGGATGCTGAGAGCTATACATAACATCTGGAGACAACACCCAATTAAATTACAGCTGGATGGACCCATCCCAGATATTTTTAGTGGATACCCATATATGAGTAGATGTTCAGTTTACTTATTAAAGAGTATTTATTTTGTCTACCTAACTCACCTGAATATTCGATAAATTTTATTAAAGAAAAATATGCACTCTCCAGCACAATTCAAACCTGCACCCCACTTTGTAGTGGAAGACATCGCTATATCTGATGTGCTTTTAGACCATCTCAGCTATGGAGTGCATTGATGATCAAACAAAGTTAAATCATGCCTTATAAATGCAAATCTTTCTTAGACTCTTGGAACATTCATATCTGCTCAGTTTCATATGCTACGTAGATGAAAATAAATATACTAGAATTGTTACACACACACATGACATGACATGACAGATACATGTGAGGTCAAACAATCTGGAAGAATTGGGATCCCTTAATATTCTAACTCAAGTTGTAAATATCTGTGGTCATTGAGATAATTGTTTCATAGTTGTTTAATGACTAGTGTTAATTAATTTTTTTTTTTTTTTTTTTTTTCAATTAGCTGTTCATTCTTGTGGGTCATGTTAATTTTTGTCATATTGTATCTTATTTCCTTGACTGGTAATATGTTGTTCTCAGCATCAAGAGATTTCCTTCCCTTTATGAAAGGTTTGGTAACAAATCTTGTGGCTAAACCAGAAGCCTTAAATTATATGATCTGGCTAATTTCATGTTTAGGATAATGTTTCAATGATATGTATCTGCCTTGAATCAACAATGTCAGTTTGTATTAATATAATAATTGATTGCAAATATCAGATGTATTTATGCATACAATATCTTATGTCATCTTTTGTTTCATGAAAAACAAATACTATCACACAATGTCTCGGATATCAACAAAATCATTTTCAAAAACATTAAATTTGATTTGCTAAATACAAATAAACAAATACTACCAGGACTAAAGATCTATTAAATCTTGTACTGGGGACGACTAAATATTAATATAGCTACACTGAAAAGTATGCAAAATTTTCTTTAAAAAAAAAAAAAAAGTACTCATGTGTCTCATATAAATAGTTTTTGTTTCAGTTTGTCAGGCAATGGAGACTGAGTTAAATTCATCTGTGTGTGCTGAAGCAAAATCAAATTTAGTAAATTCACCAGAGTTTGCAACATTGCAAATTGAAAATACTGATGTCCTCAGGAAGTAGTAATACCTTGATGTCTGAAAAGTTTATACGAATTTGAGAAAAATTCTTACAATTACTGAGGCAGATCACACCTTAGTTTCATATGAATGTTTATTCATAAAGAGATGATATAATATAATTATGACTTTATTAATTCTACATGACTTGCAAATAAAAAGTATACCAAATGAAACACTATATTTTTTAATTTTCACATTTCAAAGTGTGGATCAAACTTCTTGTAGGGTGAGTGGCCATTTAGCACACTAGTGTAGACTGGAGTTAATAGTTGTAGTTACATGGCATCACTGCATGAAAAACTTCCTAAAGTCATTGGCCAAAGCAGGTTTTCACGATGAAGGAATCAATGGACACATGTCTGTGATCAAGGTGGTTCTTCAAGTTAGATAGCATTATTTGTAGTTTGACTTTGAGAGAGATGAGCTTCACCAGGTTTACTTACCATAGGCATGAGCAAATAACTCTTGGCTTTCAATCTGGATAGGTCAAGAGAATTTGTCAGGCGTGCAGTTGTTCTACGGCCACACAGGGTCATGTGACTGATTATGACGTCAAAGTAGTCCTCAGTCTTGACTGATAATTTGTTAGTAATTCTGCAACTAAGATTTCTTTAGTCCTAATTGCCTATTGTTTTTTTATTTTTATTTTTGTCATTTTACATTCATGGCTAAGGAGTAATTTGCCTACAGCAAGACTCAAACCTGTATAGTCTCCCCCCTCTGCCTTTTTTTTCCTCCATCTTATTGATTCATTTAAATTTAATCATATGGCTATGACATATTTTCTGATACTTACCATATATTTCCATATATAAGGCACACATATAGATAAGACAAGACCTAAAATCTATGTAAATTTTTACGATTTTATCCAATATCCATAGCATAAGACTGACCGAGACCAATATGACAAAACTGTAAATAACAATGTTTACAATGAGCTCTTTGCATTCAATGGGGATGATCATAGTAATTTTGAATGGTTTTAATTATGTATGTGGGTGTCTTGTTTTTTTATTCTGCAATGAGAAATAAACATTTGATGGCATCTTAAATGTTTTGTTGCTTAACACCACAAAAAAGGTACCATATAATGTATGTTATTGAAAAATAAAGTATGCATGTTATGCTAAATGTTGTTGTTTAAAACCACAATGATAATGAATTTTAATTACAAATATAGATTTTAGATTATCTTAAATGTTATTTAGCACTAATATGATTGGTAATAATGATTGGTGTGAACGCACACAGCTCTGCAAATCAGGAATGAAAGATTTGTTTATTTGTGCCTGTTGCTCAGTGGAACTTTTGCAAATTGTTGTGTAATTGTCTCTTGAATATTGCATTTTAATGTGAAATCAAGAAGTAAAAGTAGTTTTATTACATTTATAACTGTAGTACATTATAATGTGAATTGTTTCAACTAGAAATATTTACATTAGTAGTTACCATACCAAGACAGTTGTTAACCTCCTGCAATCCATGGTGCAAGCATACTAAACTAGTTACTAGTGCTGATACACCACAGGAGTTAAGGTTAGGTTTTTGTGACTGTTGTATTAGATGAACCTACATTTTGGGGGTAATTTTTAAGATTTAAAAGTTGCCTTATGCACAGAAATATACAGTATTTATCTCTTGCTTATCTTTTTTTATTGCTTAATAAAGAATGAATAATTTGATATTTGCAAAAGCCAAAAAGAAAAAAAAAACAAACAAAACAACTGAGAGGAATAAAATAAAAGTTACTTGAAAACTTAATAAATGGCAAGAATTCATAAAGGAGAACACTTTAGATTATTGCTTTTGTATTTATAGGGTTTCTTCTTTGGGGTTGTATAGGTAAAAATTTTGACAGTTTTAAATATTTTAATCATCTTAAACTATTTTCTATCTTACATATTTATAAGTCTACCATTCATCAAATATAGTTGCATGGCATCTCGGCTTCTGTCACTTCCCACCTCCATAACATAGCTTCCTCTTCCTTTTCTATAAATATTTTCATGTTAATTGTTTTGATGAGCTTTGATATGTGGCATAAAAGATGAAATGTTAGGTAACATCATCATCATATAAATTTCATGAAGAAATTATTTGATATTCTATGCTTTCCTCATTTGTACCTTGACATTATTTAAGCGCAATACTAGATTGGCAGCTAGGTCTCATCATTTTACACTTGAAATGGCTGCGAGATGTAACCGGAAGTTCTATGCAAACAGTTTCTTCTTCTGCACTTCTTGCTTATGGAACTCTCTGACGGACTCTTCCTTGCCAGTCAACTTTGATTTTCAAAAATTGTATTATCAATCATTATCTTTTGTCTTAAATCCTGTTCTTTTATTGTTCTCTCCTTAATAATGATTTTCTTTTTCTCATACTTTCACATCTCTTCCATCTTAGTAGCTTTATTGCCTTGCTTGGGGTGAAATGATAAAAAAAAAAAAAGCATTTAAAAAAAAAAAAAAAAAAAAAGAAACTCTGACACAAAATCCCCCACCTAATTTACTAATTTTTTCTTTTTCAGTCACGGCCACCCCCAGTTGAACCTGTGGATTACGAAACCTATGTGGTAAAACACAAGGTATTACTTCACAATGACCCACAACGAGAACTGCTCATTTTCCCCCATGATGATGTGGTCATTCCTGTAAGTAAATTTGATACTTCTTTGCTTCACTTTCATTAACTTTTTTCATGTTTGTAAAATCCTTCCTTAAATTAAAAAATATGTAACACAAGCATATCCTCTTGATGAATTTTGGGTATGTGCTTGTACGCAGATGTTCATTTTGTCACCTGGTCATTGAAACTGCTTGTCTAAAGAAATCCTGGTAATAAGAACTTTCAATGAAAACTTGGATTTTGCAAAAAGCTCCAATTAATAAATTGTTTTTAAATATGAAAAATACTTTTACTATACAAAACCAGTCAAATTATCTTGCGACCTGTTAGATTGTTGACGTACCATGCTTGGTTCTTTGTAACATTTCTCAAAGTAACCAGGGTTATTTTGTGGTACTCTAAATCAGGGGTCGGCAACCTATGACACGTGTTCCACACATGGCTCACCATTCAATTTACAATGGCATGCAGGCACAAATGACATCATGAAGTCCAAACCAATAACAACTACAACACAAAGAAGATATTTAGTTGTTTCAAAACTGCTCACTCGATGGACTCCTACTAATAATAAAAAACTTAAAAGTATATTTCCAGTAATGTGGTGTACATATTGTATATCTTACTATATAAAATATATTGTATAACAGGTATATTGACCTTGACTTGTATAAAAATATGTATGCTGTTAGCACACCGAATGATTTTAAAACACTAAGTCGTCACATAGCAAAATTGACTCCTGCTCTAAATAATATGACAAGTTGTTGCTGTTACCATATAACTCAGCACAAGACATAATCTTCTTGAATTGATCTGTAAGGGAGAGGTGGTTTTATGCCATTTTCCAAAGGCAATAGTGACATAAAGTACTTTATCTAGAATTTTAATTTTGTTAACCAATTTGATTTCCTGTGCTGTTAATATACAGGACCGACTTTGTACCTCTACAAAATAAGTATTTGTTTGATGTTTTTTTAAAAAAAATATTCTTTTTAATGTAATTAAAAAAAAAATTCTCTTGTTTGAAAGTCTGTGTTAGGTGAGTAACAGATCAGATGTAAGGAAGAAAAAATCATTCATTGTTTCAAATTTGTAAGAAGCATTTTATAAACTATTTTAGTTATGTGCATTTGGATATGATTTTTTTGTTTCTTTGATAAACTTAATCTTAATACGTTGGTAAAGATGTAATATTTTTGGGTTAATCCTCATCTCAAAATTGAAGCTTGCATATTCTCAGAAAATAAAACAATTATCTCAGTTTCATAAAATTATTGGATTATTTTTTAATCAACAAAACTGAAATGATTGTTGAATATCATATGAGAGGGAAACCATGTTTATCACTTAATAAGTAGTGTTGAAACAAAATTGCAATTTTTGTAGTGATGTTATAACATGCATGTTATAATTTTTGAACAAATATTATTTGCTTTACTTGGTATTGAGCACTCTTAAGAATAGTGTTTTTGGTTCAATATGAATGTGTGTGTATATTTTATATATATATATATATATATATATAAATAAATAAATGGACTCTCCCGTCAGTTTCAACATAGGATCTGACAGCTTAGTTGATTCAGTTATGAAATTTTGTGCTATAATCTTAAGTGGCATTTAAGACCCGCTAGTGATTTACAAAGAATGTCACATATGGAGCAAGTGTGAAGATTATGAGATCACTGTTAGATTAACTGACCTTTTAGTTTTTGCTCTTGCTTTTTGAAGATGATTCAGACAAGCAGACTGAAAACTGCTGAGACCACTAAAATACGTTGATCTCCATTCTACCCACTCCAAGGCTAAGCACTCAAGGATGTTATGTGGTATATTGACAGCTGACAAGTTGCTTTTCAGCTTGTCTTTGTTTCTTAGCCATGAGCGTCTTACATTCCTGTAGCCCTGATCTAACTGGCTGTACATTAGGATCTTAGGTAATCTGTCAGCAGACATTCTCAAGTCATATATATATATATATATATATATATATATATATACACACACACACACACACACGAGTGAGAGTGCAAAAAGATGTTGGGCTCAAATTCTTCTGATGTGAAATTTTTTTTTTTTTTCATTTTTGGCAGTAAGTTCTCTTCATCTTTACTACTCCCACTGAGTGACATTTTTTGTCTGATCAAACTTGGATTGTTTGATTTAATACCATTTTCTTTCTTTTTCTTTCTACATGCAGAATATAGTCTCACCAGTGTATATAGGTAAAACAAAAAAAATAGTTTTTCTCTAATTATTAAAAGTGTGAAACATCTTATTTAACCACTTACCATGGTCAAGGTTGTGAAACTAACATTAGTTCCATGTTTTTTTATTTATATGTAGCAAATATTACCTGATATCATAATATACAAAACAAAAAAGCTTAAAATATCAATTGTTTCCTGTTGTAGCATTTCAAGTTCTAGTTTGTTCAGTGACAAATATTTGGTGGTGAATGTGTCAACAAGTATAAAATTGTCTTTGATACTGATATCGTCAGAAAGAGAATTTATATCTTTATTACCTTAGTCTTATTACAAGTAATTTTGGTGTTAGATAAAAAGCAAAGGCATTAAGATCCACTAACCATATCAGGTTTAACATAATTGAATCAAACTGAATTTGATTCTTTTGTTTATAATCTGAACATTTGAGTTTGTTTTGTGTAATTTTCATTTTAAGAAGCTCCTCAATTTCATATAGTAAAAAACAATTCATAGAAAATAAAGTGAGAGATAGATTTCAAAAACACTCAAGTTGCTTTACCAGTTGTTAGCAATGCTGTAATATTAAAGTCAATACTTATGGAATTGTATTTCTGAATTTCTCTCTCTCTCTCTCTTTGTTTCATGTCCCTTCAGGATGTGGGTGATTGTGGCTCTTTGCAGTATACAGTATTTTATGGCTTTTAACAATATTTGCTTTTACAATACCTTGGTTTAAGTTTACAGTTCCTCAGTCCACGCTGGGACATCAATGTCTCTTTTCTTTTGTTTAGTGGCATATCAACTCCTTATGGGTCATTTAATGCCAAAATTTATTTTTCTTGGGAGCAGTAGTAATTTCATTTATGAAAATAGTATTTTTTTTTTTTTTTTTTTTTTTTTCAAAAATGTATTGCTGGTATTTATTTATTTTTTTTTTTTTTTTTCACTATAAAAATGTATTGCTAGTATTTTTACTATGGAAATGTATTTTTATACTTTCATAGTGTTTTGACCCCCAGTTTAAGGGATTACCTTTTTGACCCCCAGTTTAAGGGATTACCTTTTTGATCCCCAGTTTAAGGGATTAACCTGGGGACAACAGCAATTAAGAAGTGGTTAAAATACTCATCAAAATCTCCCAATAAGAGGCCTTGCTGCCAGAGATAGTTTGTCATACCCAGGACACATCTGTTTTGACTTGTGAATGTCTAGACACAAGATTATTCCACAGTAAGCTACCATTTCTTTCTGCTGTAGACTGGTTGCTAATCAAGGTTATAGGGTCCAGACTGTCCTGCTATTCAACTTATAGCTGGTGGGAGAAGAGATAGATTTATACCTTTCCCAAAGATATTTGTTCACAACTGAATGTAATGAACCTGACTGGAATTAAAACTTGGTTCTCCGATTTCTTGTTCCAAGCTGCAATCCATCACACCACATGGCATATTCACATCCATTATCACATATGGCATTGATTTTGACTTTTTTTCTTCAGTCCATTTGCACTTGTTGGATATGTCAGCCATTCTTTCTCTTTACTTCTCTTGCCCAGTGAGTGTTAAATTCTCTAAACCGTCTTTCCTCATGTATCAAAAAATTTCACTTTGTTGATTATTTGAAGCAGTTTCTTTGTAGTCCCTTTTATTCTTAAAATGTCCTCATTTGTTGCATGGTTTGTCTATGGTATTCTCAACATTCATCAGTCAAATTACTTTTTGGTTGATTCAATCTTTTTTTTTCTATTACAAGAAAATTATTCAGTTTTTACTGCCATAAGAATACTCAACTCTCCCGTCAAATTAAGGGTCAAGCAGATCAGTTCCCAGGAAACTGACAGCCCTACAACAGCACATGAGATTTGATTATAGTGGTTGCAGGACCATCCACACTTTTTGAAGGGCCGAATACAGAAACCTGGTGCACTTCATTCCACAGGGTCCCCAAACAGCCCTCCGCAGGTTTTGAATTCAGAGTTGTCCTTCTCCTAGACCAGTTGCCATCCAAGGCTATAGAACCCAGTCTGTCCTGCTATTTACCCATAGCTGGAGGGAGAAGAGGATTCTTACCTTTCCCAAGGGTATTAGCACATAAGTGAATGTAATGGATTTGACTGGAATTCAAACTTGGCTCTTGGATTCCTCAATCCAAGCCACTATCCATTACTCCAACGTGCCTCCTGAATCTCCGCCATAAGAATAAACATCATATAACGGTTAAATATTCTTTCATTTAATCTTTAGTATTTTATTCAGTTTCTGAAAAGTATCTTTGGTTATTCCTTTGTGCTTTTCAATTTGTGTCTTACTTTTCATCATCAGTTGTTATCCTGCCAAAATAGTTGAAATTTTACACTCTAACCAAGAATACAGCATTTGTTGTTCTAACCTTCTTGTACAAAACAACATTCTTCTTCCCCCTACTTCTGGCTTGATTCTACTCCAAGTTCTGTTCATTAGAATCTTAATTATTACTTTTGTTATGTAGCTCATCAAGCTTTATTGTTCGGTGAAACTTGCATTCATTTTCATCTTTTTTTTTTTTTTTTTTTTTTTTTTTGCATGCTATGAAAATTGATCCATTTAAGTAGATCTCCCCATGTTGTGTGAGGAGAGTGCTGAAGTGTTCTTGGTCTGACCAACTTCCCAAAATCTAACAAAGTAACCATGTGTATCTTGAATCAACAATGTCAATTGACATTAATGATTTTGAATTTTAGTAAGGGCTTCTTGATTAGGCTAAGAGCTTTTCTGCAATTTTGTTTATCACTTCAGTAACTTTATTGATCCCAAAGTCTTCCAATACTGACTTCTATGTGCCATGTTCCTTGAGGACATTGGTGATTATGGCTCTCCATAATTTCTTGTCCTTTATAGCTCTTAGGAATTTTGTTTTTGTCATCTCTCCTAAACCCCTGTTCTGTCAACCATTTGCCCCAGTTCGTTAGGTAGGTTATGCATTGTTTTCCTCTTGTCTTCAATGTCTTATGAGTATCAAATTTTCTGAGCTCTCTTTCACCATTATGTGCTCTAGAAATTTCAGCTATCTCTTTCTGATGACTTTTTGTTTCCATTTTCTCTAAAATGTGTTCATTGCTCATATGTCCAGGCCATGATATTCTCAGCATCCTTCAGTAGAACCACATTTCTGTTGCTTCAAGTTTCTTCTTCATATGTGAGAAGATTGTCCAGCATTCACTGCCATATAGGGGGACCAATATTACATAAGTGTTCAGTAATCTTTTCTTTGTTTCTAATCAAATTTTTTCATTTCTTAATACTTTGCTTAGCTTTTGAAAAGCATTTTTCACTATCCTAATGTACCTTCAGATAAGGTACACCTGTTTTATTCCTCTTAATCTTGGCCAGTGCAGTTTTGAGAATTATTGGCCTTTCTATGGTTTTATGCATTGGAGAGTTCTCTCCATTTTTGTCACAGAATAGTTGTACATAATATTACTTCCATTATTGCAATTAGTTTTCTTTTTCTCCAACATTTTTTAGATTTTATGCATCCTAGCAAAAATCATCTTGATCTTTGTACAGATGCCTTCTACATCTGTCTCCTTCAGTATTTTAATCTCTGTATATATTTTTTATTTAGCCTGATGACTTTTTTGTTTAACATATTCTGCACTGTTTCTTGATATTATCTGCTGTCAAGAATGTTTTTTTTCTTTAGTCTTTTCTTCCTTCCTCAGGATAAGATTTTTTTTTTACTTTTGTCAGTAATGCTTGCTTTAAGGAGTTGTATTTTAAATCCCTGACATGTTCCACAGTTTTGTACTTGATCATAACTTCAAATGATTTTTTGCAGATTAAAATTCTGTGGAGTTTTCATATTACAGTTTAGGCATTGCTTTAATTTTATACAGTCTTAAATTGCAATTTAGCTGGGTGGTGATCACTCCTGCAATCAGCACTTAGATATATTTGAGAATGCAAAATGGCATTTCTAGATTGTTAATGGTTAAGTAGTCCACTTGCTTTTCAAGTCCACAATGTTATTCGAACAATATGTTTGTCATTACTTGAGCATTTAATGTTCACCATTTAACCCATTATTTCCATCTTTGTTACATGATCCAAGTCGCTATTTACTAATTATTTCACTGTTTGCTTTCTTTACTTTTACATTGATGTCAAACCTACCATGAGGAGAAATTTGACATTTTTATACTTTCACTAGAAGAATGCAGTCAGATCCTAGTATCTTAAAAGCACAATTCTTCCTGTCTTTTCATTTCTTTTTCTCTCCTTCAGATTAAATGATTCAGTCATAAAATTACTGAATTATTTTGCTTATTTGCTTCGATTTGTTCTTTAACAAAAAAAAAAAAATTAGAAACTATATCCAACAACTGAAAATGAAATTGACTAATTTTTTTATTTAAAATAATGAAGTTTTATATATTCTTATTTTAAATATTTGTATTTTGTTGTATTAATATTAAAGGATACATTTAGATAAAATGTTCATTAAATCTTGATATGAAGAACCAAAATAGTTTTTCCAAAAAATTTCTGAACATAGATTGGAATTGTACTTGATTTTCTTTCACTTTTGTGTGGGCGTGGGTGTGGGTATAGATTTTGTTTGTATCTTTTTCTTTTTAAGACAAGTTTCAAATTTACCCCCTGATAGAACATGTATGAATTTTTGAAAAGAAAAATCTATATTTCAGTATTTCTCCCTACCAATTTATTTACTATTTACAAAAATCATTCAACTGGTTGTTTGGCACACCACAAAATGTTAATATGTCTGCAGTATTTTACAGAAATGTCAAAAGAAAATTTATCATTTGCCTTAATTTTCATCTATTTAGATGAAAAATTGCACATTTTTCCGAAAATATGCAGAATTTGACCGCACAATCTTCAGATTCAATCTAACATACCTAACAAAACATCTGTTGTCTTAAATTTTATTGAAGCATTTATTTAATGAACACAGTTTACACAACAAAAATCTATTTTTTCAACATAAGAACATTGACAAAGGAGGAGATTCTGTTGAAAAATAATCATAAACATTGAATATTATACATTGAAAATCTCAGATCAAAATTAAGTAAAGACTATACAACTGCACACAAAATCATGAGTTTTGTTTTTAAAGTAGTAAGTTACGGCCTTAAAATCACATCAGTAATCAACTCCTTGATTGCTATGAATTATCACTAATTTTGGGATTTATATCAAAGCCATTACCAGTTTGTGAAATGTGCCTGTATTTAAGGATTTTGAGTAGAAAATGTATCATTTTCGGTGTAGCATTGTAGAGGACTGAATTTATAAGACGTGTCATATGAAAGCTGCAAATTTCTTTCTTTGCACAAAGAGTAACTACCATCTTATAAAAATGTGCTATCTGAAATTATCTTTGGAGGAAAATTGTTTAAGTTTATCCAAAGGTTCCTCATGTCATCTGTTAGATAGGATTAGAAAAATCTGAAATGTCTGAAATTTGCTTAATTCTTTATTGCTGATACATGCTTCATATTTGTGAAGAGTTTTGTGAAAGAGGATTTTTACTTTTTGTTGAAAATCAAGGCTGAAGACATAATCAAACATTCAGTCTGTGTTTAATCTGCGGAAAAATACAGCAGAAAATCAGAGGTTGATCACTAAAGCTTATGTTAATGATATGGTAGGTGCATGCAGGTTTCGGAACTAATTTACAAATTTAAAAAATGTTTTGGCTTCAAGAACAAAGGATTGCTCTGAAAACTACATAATTTGCAGGAAGATGCTGCACAAATATTGTGAAGTTGCAGAAACATTTATGGATAAATCAGCTGTAGTTTGCCTTTTACAGGTTTGAGTTTTTGGGGAAAAAAATCAAGTTTAACAAAAAAACAAAAAAGTTCTACCGAATTTCTCGGCAGTTAAATGCACATATTTTTCTTGCTTGATACAGAAATGTCATTTTTCACAAAATAATCTCTTACAATAAAAATAGATTTATTACAAGAATTCTAAATTAAGAAAATCAACATCATGGTGTCCAAGATAATTTTCATTCTTATATTGAATGCAATATGTGAAAAAAGCTATTTTCTATTTTTGGTAAGATTCAAAAGGAAACTTTTTCTTTTTTTTGTTAAAAATTGTTAGAATCTGAACATATTGTTACTCTGGTCAACGCATCAGTGAGCAACCAATCAGTTTGATGTAAAGAAATCAGCCAATGGAACAGGAAGTTCTTCAACAGATTCGTTTCAGTTGTCATTTGTTTTATTCTATGCAAGAATTGTCTGATTAGTATTTCAAACAATTTCCAGATATCAAAGAAATTTCTCAAAGAATTTATCAAATCATCCAAACTGGATCTTTTTTTTTTTTTTTTTTTTCATGAAATGCACAATTTGCCTGAAATTTGATGAAAGGTCATAGAAAGCCAAAGAAAATAACTTGAATGAATAATGATGCCATGAATTTATATAACAATTTTGTTAAAAATCTAGGAAATTCTTGCATCAATCTAAAAAAAAAAAAAAGTTTGAGCTTAAATTGCATCAAATCTTTATCTCGGCACATTTCTCAAGAGAGGGAAAGTAAGTTTTGTTAGCATGATCATTAATTTTAGGGTTGCAACGAACAAGGACTAGTAAATTTAAAAATTAACTTTAATTTTATAACTTACAGCCCCCATGATTTCATATTTGTATACACTTGTACAAATACACATTGTCATTGATCAGGTTTTATAACAAACCAGGAATTCAAATTCTCATTTCCAAGATATGCAGGACCTCTCCTATTGAAAGATTTGCACAATACAATCTTAACTCTCTCAATATTAGGATCTGCACAATACTAAATTAAGTTTAGTAAATATTTTTAAGAGAAAGTTATCCTCTTTCTGTTTACAGATTTATATCAAAATGTAATTGGTCTATGATTCTAATAGCAGATTGCAAAATGCTTGATTGACTATGTGTAACTGTAACACACTACTGCTGTATTATCTCTCTATATTTCTAAGATAAGGTATTGTAATTATTTACATTGTTCAGAGTGTTGTCCTCATCTTTATTGCCATATTCATGACAGGTTCAGTTCAAAATTCCAATCAATATTGGAATAATCAATGAACATGGCAATAAAGACGAGGACAACAGTCTGAACAATTTAAATAATGTAAATTATTGGCATATCGTTCTCACTTTTATTACTAATATATAGAGTTAGGCTGGGAATTATTCATACCCCTACAAAATTTTGGATTTTTAAAAATATTTTCATTAAAGAATGATTTTTTTTCTGACCCAAATTTTATATAAAAAGAAAAATCTGAAAGAAACAATAAATGTGGAGGAAAAATTATATTTTATTGAATTATTTACGATTTCTGTGTTAAAAATTATTCATACCCAAATCATAGAGGATGAGATTTGAGTTTTATCCCTTTGATTAAAGAGTTTCTCACTTGCTTTAAAATGAATGCAAACAAGATTAGTACAGTTGTGATGCATCCATGACTGGAATTAAAGACAGTAGGATTTGTAATCTTTGTCAGTTCTCATCAGAAGGAAATCAATATCCATGGTTTAGATTAAAGAACATAGTGATGAGCTAAGGTTAAAAATTGTGGCTTCCTACAACAAGGAGAAAGGCTACAAAACTGTATCCAAGAAATTTCAAGAGCCAGTTCAAAGTATTATCAAGAAATTCAAGAATATTCACAATATGAAAATCTCAACAGACACTCCTATAAATTTTGTATAAAGCTAGCCACTATGAAAGATGACCAAGGAAGACTTCAATGCTACAATCTAAGTAAATAAAAACTTGTTTAACTTTTACTAAGCATCATTTTGACAAGGTTTCAAGTTTTTGGTAATCAATTCTTTAGGTAGAGGGATATTGCTGTTTTGCAAAAAGGACATGAAGTTCTCAACCCAAAGAATGATAACAGCTTTATGCAATGGGAATGTTTTTCATTCAGTGGGACTATTTGATGTGGTTAAAGCAAATGGAATGGTAAATAAAGAACAGTATAGTCAAGTCTGAGACCAAAATATCAAACTTGGACAAGAGCATGAGTAAACCTTCCAACAAGACAATGACCCAAAGCATGTCAAAATTAAAGAAATAATTCATGACTCATCATGTTATTTTTTTTTTTTTTTTTTGAGTGGCCAAGTCAGATTCTATAATTAAACCCAATTGAAATATGAGTAAATAAGAAAAATGCTTTCCATCCTTAAGAATCTGGATACATTAATAAATGAAGTGAATCAAAATCCCCATTCAGACTTGTCAGAAATTGAACAAAATACACCCCGTGCAAATTTCTTTCAACATATGGTCAGTTTTAGACCCACTGGAGTGACAGGGGTAATCGATTTCTATTTTTTTTTTTTTTTTTCAGATTAGGTCATTTGCAGTGATGTGCATTAATATGAATCTATTTTCTGGGTGTATGATGAAATTTGTTTGGCCTTGAAAAGTATTGTCCTCTGTGATTGCATCAGTTTTATCATACCCAGACACTATTGTCTCAACTGTTGATTAGTTGTCCTACAGCCATTGTCTGCGATTGATGTTACTCCAAGGAAGCCTATGAAAATTGTAACGCTGCACAAACACACTGGCAAGCCTTACCACTGAGCAAATCAAAGTACTATAGACTATCCCGGAAACACTCCTGATTTAAATCCAACCCAGAATCAATCTTCAAGGAACGACTTTGTGGAATGGACATATGAAGTACTAACATGGACACTGGGTCATGTTTCATTGGAAAAATACAAAAAGTAAATAACAGAATTATTTGTTTTGTTTCAATTCATTTGTATAAGGGTGTACGAGAACAGGTTACAAGCAGTGAGTCTTTATTATTAAGATCTAGCACTTGGCATCAAATAATATTTCGATAAAAATGTTTTTAGTTCTTATACTTATCATGTATATTATTTTTTTTTTGTTCTTAGCATGACAATTTAGGTCAAGGAAAAATACATTCTTTTAAAGAAAATGTTTAAAAATTGCACATTTTCCTGGGAGTCTGAATGATTTTGAGCTTGTATGCATACATATTAGAAAGTACTAAAAAAGTATACTGCCTGACCCATTTCCCAGCATGTGATCATTGGAGATTATGGAGCTGTAAACAATTAGTGTTTCATGTTTGCTGCATGTGCAGGTTGAATTGTTTGTGAATAATCAGAGGATGAGGAGGATGATGAAGGTAGATACAAAATGCCTAGTGTTTGTTGCTAAATTTAAAAAAAAATATAAGGGATTGATTTGCAGTAGACATTGGTGAGGTTAAAAATGTATGCTGGATAGTTGAGACCAGGTGGTCTTGCTCATGCTGAGGTTCTGGTATGAAGAATTGTGAAGATGGTTCAATACTGGGGAGGTGGGGGAAATCCTTCCAGGTTGAGGTTAAAGGTGTTTAAAGTGCTTCATCAGATCCATATCAGAATAGTACATATGTAGGATCTTTCTTGATGTTATTTGGTGGCCAAACTTGGGTGCTGAGCTTGAAATGATATTCAAGCTTTGTAAAGTATATATTCAAGGTCAAAGCAGTTGTAATATGGCTTGGAATATCTAAAGGATTCATTGCAAACAGTGCATGTAGATTTGCTGGTTCCTTCATTGGGCATATGTTCTTGATTGCATTTGTGCTCTTGAAAAAGTACTGGTTGTACATGTCATGACGTCATTTGCTGCTCCATTTGAGTCGAATCTTCACTATACATCATATACATGTGATATTATTAAATAAAAATGGTCCATGTTTCATCAGTTGAAATTTTTCATAAACTTCATTTGAATTCTGCATATATTGCAGCTTTGTATCATGCATCCTCAAGTAACCAAGGTGAATATACTGTTAGAATGTTTGAAGAAGCAGTAAAATGAAAGTGGATGGAAAAGAGCAAATAGAAATTCAAAAGGTTTTTGTTTGTTGTTTAGAACTGTTCTGTGTTCAACAACTGGACCTTCTGATGAATTTTCATTCTAATTAGTCATGAAGAACATTTCCGTTCTTATTTTTTTATGGGCTGCATTCCTTCAGGAATTGATAGCTCTCCACAATTTCCTATCTTTTGTAGATTTTAATCAATTTTGTCTTTTCATTATTTCTTCTAAATCCTGTTCCACCATCTATTTAATTAAGCTCATCAAGTATTTTATGCATTGTTTTCCTTTGTCCCTCTTGCCCTTAATCTGTCCTGTGTGTATCAGATTTTCCAAACCCTCTTTTTTCATTATGTGCCCTAGAAATTTCAACTCTTTTCCTGATGTTAAGTAGTTTCCTTTTTCTTTAATACTTTGTCATTGCTCACATGTTCAGTCCATGGTACCCCCAGCATCCTTCTATAGAACCACATTTCTGTTGCTTCAAGTCTCTTCTTGCTTTGAGGAGATTGCCCAGCATTCACTGCCTTTTATGAAGACAGATTTCATGTAACAGTTCAGAGTGAATCCAACTGTTCCTCATTGAAGTGACATAGGATGAACAACAAAAGATTTTCCTTTTATTTTTTTTTCCTAAATCATTTCTTTCACCCCCAAGCAAGGCAGGAGTGCCACTAGTATGCAGGGGTGTTACAAAGAATGAAAGTGAAAGAAAAATTGGGTGTAGTGGGGGATTGAAAAAAGGATAAAAGATGAACAGGGTTCAAGATAACAGAAAATGGCAATTGATGTTGCATTTAAATTTTTGAAGATTGTAGTTATCAGGGAAGCAAGTAAACTGAAGGGAGTTCCACTGTTGGGAAGTGTGAGCAAAGAAACTGTTAGAATAGAAGTGGTAGTTGCATTTAGCTGTTTGAACAGTGAAAGGGTGGGACCTAAATGCCAATCTAGTAACACACTTAAATTCATGTAGTTGGGGCACCAGGGGAAAAGAGCTTGTCAGAACAGTTGCCATGAAAATATAAAGAGAGAGGGAAGCCACATCATGTCTGTGATTAAGTGAACTTGAGATGCCAAGTCAAGATTGATTTTATTACAGATCCTTTTTTGGGGGGGGGGGATTTTGTCAAGAACCTGGAGATGAACAGCAGGGACACCAGGCCAGATCTGACAACAGCATTCAATGCAAAGACGAATGGTAGATTTGCAAATGTGCAAGATGGACTCTGATGAGTTGCATAAATTTAGTTCATGTTTGTGTACAGAATTTTGGAGCTAGTGAATATTGGATATATGGCAAAAAATGCAACAGTTAAGGGTGGGATGGGGTCTACACATATTTTGAAATAAGAACAAATGGAAGTATGAGATGTACGTCAAATTCTGAAGCTTTCACAACTTGCTTGAGGTTCCTCATTATTACACATCACGAAGTTCCTATGGGCCCTGTAACACTGGATCTTCTTGAAGTGTCAGTTCTCCTGATTGTCTACCATGAGATAGCGTTCTTTCTCTCAGAACATTAAAGACACCTGCTGTTTGTAAAGTTTGTGCTTCTAATTAAAGATAGCATTCTCCCCCTCCCATTTTATGATGATGTGTGGGAACTGCTAAAGATCCATTTGTTACCTACTCTTTAAAACATCATTGTCTCGTTTCAGTTTTGCAAGCATCCTGCTAGGTAAGGGTGTCACATATAAAAATGTAAATATGCTTATATATATATATATATATATATATATATATATATATATATATATATATATATATACACACACACACAGTGGGGTATTTTGCACCAAGGCAATAATATATATATGTTAATTAAGAATCAGAATTAGTTTCTGAAAAATAAAAGAAAGCGTAAACATTTACGATGTTCAAACTCTGAAGCCAATCTTCATTGAACTTGGATGCAATGGAGGACAACTGCAATATCTTTCTCATTACTACTATGCAAAGTAGTTAAATTTTAATTGAAGGATTATGTTTTTAAATTGTCATGAAGAAAATCTAATTAGGTTAATGGAATTTAAAAGCTTTTTCCCAATAGTTTTTCTGAAATTCTTTTAATGTTAATACACAAAAAAAGTTTAATGCTATGTTTGGGAGTGAAAGAAATGCTTGACAGTCGATTCAAAAGGTAATCTGAAATTGGCTGCCAGATGTTTGTGTAAGCCCCAGAAAAAGAAAAAGGAAAAAAAAATTTTACTGGTGAAATAAGATTGAAGCAAATGATCTTGAACGCTTTATATGAAAGAACAGAAAATAATAGGTAATTGATTGATGGTATGTGAATTACTCTTCCCACCTTTTATAGATGAAAAGAATGTATGTAAAAGTACAGAAGCAACCAGTCCCAGATTATCTTTTTTAGTTGGACAAGTCATGTGGACACCTTAAAAGCCAAAGTATTTTACTAAATTACTATTCTTAGCTGTTCCCAAGGTGTTTTCTACTTGATTTCATCCTGTCTTTATTAGAAATCCCTAAACCAGTGACAATGCTACCATTGCTTCTATTGCAAAGTATTTTCTGCCTCCTTACGTAATTTAAGGCACTGACAAAAATAAATTTTAAAAATTATAGTTGTGTAAGACGTTTACTCTATTGACATTTATAGTGAGACATTTACTATATTGACATAATAGGATATAGACTTTTGATTTATTGACATAATAGGATATAGACTTTTGATTTATTGACATAATAGGATATAGACTTTTGATTTATTGACATAATAGGATATAGACTTTTGATTTATTGACATAATAGGATATAGACTTTTGATTTATTGACATAATAGGATATAGACTTTTGATTTATTGACATAATAGGATATAGACTTTTGATTTATTGACATAATAGGATATAGACTTTTGATTTATTGACATAATAGGATATAGACTTTTGATTTATTGACATAATAGGATATAGACTTTTGATTTATTGACATAATAGGATATAGACTTTTGATTTATTGACATAATATTGTGCTATAGGAAATAAACTATTAAAAAAAACCTGAGCCTAATAAGAAAGAACTTATGAGAAAAGTGGTTTTGAATATTTGCCATAAGGTTAATTATACTAAATTAAACAATTAATTGCAGTAGAAATGACACTCATTGGCAGTTAATGGGTTAAGTATAACCCTTGTTATTATTATGGCTTATTTTTGAAAGAGTTCTCATGGACATATCTCATCTGCTCATTATCAAATCTAGCCAGAACATCTGTCAACTTAGTTACTGTGTTTATTATAAAACTGCAGGTTAAGACAATAACACACACACAGTGTAGACACTGAGGTTAACACCAAACAGCAGCAATTTATTTTATGCTTGGACACTATCTTTAGGCTATTTAGTATACCTTAAAATGATATATTTATCATTTATTTAAAATATATAAAAAGGATAACCTTTCTTTACTGACACATTTCATCCTCTGATGGACTTCAAGACAAATGTAAGGATTTTATTTTATAAGTATTAAATGTAATCCTAATATTTGCCTTCATAAAGTCCACCGGAGGACAAAACTGATAAAAAAAAGGGTTTCCTTTTGTCTTTATTGATATTAACTTTTTACAGATATGTTTTTATTTATATCTGCATTTTATACATATATATTCACCATATTTTATAAATAGAGGATTTTACCACAAAGAAGAGCTGTTTTTAGTTGATTGGCAATGAAACTTATTACCTTGTATCTTTTAAAAGCTTTACAGATGACTGTTTAACAAGTTTTAATGATTAATGTTTAGAATACTACGTTTGTACCAGATGCAGTACAAAATTGGTTTTACTCCCATTTTGGTAAAGTCCCACCAATAATGTATCTGATAAGTATGCCTTAAGTGACCATGGTTGTCAAAGAAGTGTCTGTTCAAAGGTAGTTGAAAAATATGATTGAAGTTGAATTTGCTGTTTTTTCAAAAAAATAAAAATGCATAGACTAATCCTAAAAGAAACAGGACTTTTTTTGTTCACCTTTTTTTGTATTTTGTTAACAGCATTTATTTATTTTTGGAATTTCTATTGTTCTCTCAGTAATAATGTATATTATATAGATAAGAAGCAAAACATATTTAATGTTATGAAGAAAGGCCAGACAACCTTGTTGCTTGATTAGTTTTGAGTTCAGTAAGTCATATGGGTATTTGTAAAACACCTTTTAAAATCTAAAGTAATTTTTGTTATTTTTGAGAAAGACAAGCAAATTTATCCTCTTAATTTATTTTAACTTTGTTCATATTAAGAATATAAACATCTCTTAAATATAAGCAAGTTTCAAATGTAATTTTGTTAATTACGTCAATTTTTTGCAACATGAAATTAGCATAATTATATTCCTTATTCAGAGTAACATGCTTAACTTGATTGTTATAATCACAATGTTTCTGAAGATGTTTAAATTGAGCATAGCGTATAATGTCTGGAAGAAAAAGTGACAATCATCAATCCTGTGGAATGATCTCAAGGTAACAGGACTACAGTGACTTCAAGAATCAGTGTGTATTAGGCCAGGACAGTTTCCTCAGTAGCATAAATGGTAATGGAGAAATTTTCCATTTCCATACAGAAAATATTTGCCATTCATTTACCAAATGGCATTACTGTTATAGTAGAACACACCTATTCTATTGTTAATAGACTCTCCCACCTATAAGTAGGAGTCGTAACAGTCGCTCAGTGAGTCGATGTTGGACGACAGTTAGTCGGATACTAAATGTATCAGTGACCACCACCAGGTTTCTCTGCGTCATTACCTATTATATCAAGTTCCTAATGCTTTGTACGTTGAACCTATGCATCCTAGTGGCTTCATGCCTTGCTTGGGGCGTAATGCTTAAAAAAAAAAAAATTGTAGACTTAGAGGCATTTTATTTTTTTATATCAACCACTGTAAAACTGCCTGCATTAAAAATGTTATCTTCTAGAAATGCCTTGATTGACCATGTGTTTTTTTGTTTTCTTTTACAAAGTACAGACTTTGTTACTGTTATAAGTTGATGAGTGATGAATTCTTTAAAACAAAAAACAAAGTATCTTGGATGCAGAAAGAACAACTTGATGACTCTGAACAGTATTTATGACATTCTTCAAATATATCTTCAAGAGTTCCTTCAACAATGTATTAATCATCTTAGAAGTCCATTCCAGATATTTAATCCTTACTTAACACTGATTCCAGCTCATCATACAGTGATTTGCAATTTTCTTTCATAGATACCATACCTAACCTATATTTCACATTTTTCACTTGGAACATTTTTGTTTATTCAGTAGTAACACTTGCGGTAAACCCTCCTACAGTAGAATGAACTCTTCCTCCTCTCATAAATACTAACTGCTCGACTTCCTAGGGCAGTCGAGATGCCGTGTAACCTGATCGTTTGGACATTTCTATCTGCTTATTACTGACACTCTTGCTTTGTATATATCTGTTATTTCGATACACTTGTTCAACCTACCTTTGTCTTCTGTTTTTCTTTTCTGGCCCCTAAACAGGCCACGACAAACACTTATAATCTTTTAAATATAGCATCCTGGGTAAGATGATAAGCTATGTCTGACATCTCTGATCAGGGGGTTTTGAGGAGCATCCAACCACCTCTTAATTGCTGGTGTTCCCAGGTCCACCCTGACCTGGGGTGGCAAATAGTTAACTCCCACAAACTGGGGTCAAAGCACTATGAAAGTGTAAAAATAAGTTTTAATAATAGAAATATTTTTATGTAAACAAATTATTACCAACAATACATTTTTGGAAGAAACATTTGTAGCAATAAAAATTTTGTTGGCATTAAATAACCTATTGATGTTGATATGCTACAAAATAAACCAAATCAAACTTTTTAAATATATTTTGTAAAAGTTTTTCTTTTCAGCTTACTGCAAACAAACATTCCAGTATAAGTGTTAAAAAAAACCAAAAAACTATTTACTTCCAATGACATTTTCATAAATAACCCCTCCCCCCTCCAAGTACTTCCTGTGGCAGTTTGTAGCAATATTCTTTTTTCTAGTGTCAGGTGTTCTTGAATTTTTCATTGACAAATAAGATATGATCCACTTTATAACTTTAAATAACTGATTTGTCAGCAGCCACCTGTGGCTTTGACTTGTAAATAGGACACACATGATGTGTATTATGTGACATTTACAACTTAAAGTGAAAATTAATTTCTTAATCCTGGTTGAATTATGCTAAGAGGGATCATTTTGTTTTGAGTATTGACCCCCCCTCCTCACCTGTATGTGATAAAGAGGTTATTTTTAGTGACTGTGAGAAAAACTTGGTGGGGGTAATTTTGATTTATCAATATTACTTACATACCTGCCACTTTACTGATGACAGGATGATCAAATTTCAAATCTAAATTGTTGTCATTTAAAATTCTACATTTATAACAAAATTGTTTCAATTTAAATAGAGAAGTCATACAAATGACTAGTTTAATGTCTTTTCCTGTTACTCAAGGGTTGTTAGCAGATAGAAAAAGAAATTAACCCTTGCAATACAGATGTCCATTTTAATTTCATTCAAATTGTGTTTATTTATATTTGCATGTGTGCAAGTATTCTACAAAAACAATTGCTTTCGAATACAACTTTCCTTATTGCTGAATAACTTTTGAAAATGTTCAATAAAATCTTATTTAATTTTTTTTCTCTTGTCTCTGACTTTTATTGCTCATCCCAGGGTAGGAATTGAACAGACTGAGTTGGGAGAGGAATGTCTTATTCAAACTCAGTCAAATTGTGTACATACACACACACGCACAGAGAAGGTAGCAATAAAGTCACTATACAGTAACTTACAATAACAGTTAAGACAAATCAGTTAATCAACAGTCCAGAAATTATTATTAAAATGGTTTTGGTTAATAACAATAAAATGCTATGGTAAAGAATAGTAAATTAATTACTGAGACTGTTCAAACTGTAAGCTACCTGTTGCTTGCTTTTTCTCTTATAAGTAACTGTATAGTGACTTTATTGCCACCCTGTGTATGTATAATATATATATATATATATATATATATATATATATATACACATACATATATTACATACACATATACAAAATCACACACAGACAGCGTGTAACAGACAATTATTTGACACAAAACCATAAGTATGAGCCTATCCAATGAAGTTCATATGTCAGACAAACTTGTTAAGCATTACAAGAAGAATAAATTTGCAACTCACAAGACTTCAATTGGCTTTCTCTAATTATATGCATTTATTTGCTTCATAAAATCTTTGCTTAACACCATTTTAAATTCACTTTAATAAGTTTTTCACAATAAGTTTGCTCTCTTGTTCAATTAAAATTTGTATTTCCCTGACACATTCAGACAAACTTCATTTTCTTATGTTATTTCTTGTATGTCCTTCTCCTTGGGAACAATATCAAAGAAAGTTTAATTGCCGGAATAGCTCATAAGCTGTTAACGATTGTTCTCTGTAAAATAACCACAATGAAAATAGAAGAATTACTTTATTCTCTTACCAACGAGATACAAATACAAAAATGTATCTGGCCCCTGGCCACTCATCTCTGTTTATATAACACTGGACAAGGTAACTTATGTCTGCCTGTGAAAGTTCCCCCACCCCCCATTATCTAATGAGACCTTCCATTTCTGCTCTTCATTCTCAAAATTATAAAATTTTTTTTTTTTTCTTGAAGTTGGTGACAATACATTTTGCTCTATATGTAAAGAAAAAAAATTATCTTTTGCATTGATATATTTGAAAACTTTTTTTTTTTTCAAAGTTCAACTGAGAAATCAAAAAAAAATTGTTTGCAACTTATCCACAATTTTACTTACAAATTTCAAGTGTATTGCATCAGCTGATAAGATTTCCTGATGAAAAGGACAATACAATGGCCTGTTCATTCACATGACCTTTCAAAAAAAAAAAAAGATTATTTACTGGCTGGTTTACTATGGAGAAATTATGATTCATTTGAAATAGGGATTGTGTTTTAGGAACAATACAAAATAGATTATTACAAAAGATATGGGGAGGTAGAGGTAATAATGATTTAACTGATAAATTTTTGTAATTTATTGCACTCGTAAAACAAAAATCCCAGCTTAAAAGAAGCCAAAACAAGAATGGCAAAATTGACCTTATGTTTCTACATCCAATTAAGTTATTTTCAAAAACTTAAATATAAAATTGTTTGTAATATTTTATTAGCCTTTTGTTGCTTTTGCACCATTATTTTTTTTTCAAAATGAGGCTAGTTTTCCAAATGTTAGATTTGAGTTGCCCACTTGAAAACTTTTGTGTTTCTCTTGATAATTTTCAAAGTCTGTACAATTTATTAGCAAGGTTGGCAATGTTAAATATTCACAAATAATACTTGTTCAGAAAAGGCTTCTGTTGATAATTAAAATCTTTCAGAGGGGAAAGCAGCTCTTTATATGTTTTACATACTTTTAAGTATATCAATAAATCTCTATACTAATAAGAACAAAATCATTTATTTTCCATTAAAAAAAAATACTTATAGTCTCCTTACTTGTTAAGTCACTCAAACTAATCAGTCTCTATTAATCACATACACTGAACATTATAGAGTGGAAATTTCAGATCAAAATTCAATAACTGTGCTAGGCTTGAGTGCATTAGAAAAGCTGTGAAAATAACCTGCCTAATGAGTTTTTGTAAATAATTGGCAAAACAAGGACTAAGAGGGTTAGCAAAAAGACAAACCTTACTCAGAGCGACAAAAAACAGGAAATTATGGAGAGACACAATCATCTTCATCCTGATGGTACAAAGAACACAGAAGAAATACTAGGCTCTGTATTTATTGATCATCGACCTTCGTACAGTAGACACTTTGTTGATTTCATGTGACATCAGGAGACTGGCAAGCATATATTTTGTATTAAAGGTTTGCTTTCTAAGTATATTTTAATCCCAAAAAAAAGATACGTGGTAGTTCATGACTCATGTAGATTTCTATCTTAAAATTATTTGCATCTTATTTTTTGAGTTCCTAATAGAATTCTTAGAGAATTTAATCTGTAAGCATTAAATTATGGAACTTTCTCCAGGAAAAAAATTTTGTATATATTGGAGGAAGTGTTTCTATATATGGAATTTTTTTTTTTTTTTTCACAAAGTGGGTGCTCTCCTTAATGAGCACTGAATGTTTGTAATGGTCTTTTTGCCTGCAAAAAAAAAGAAAACTGTGTCAAAAGGATTGTTATTCCCTTGACACTGCTATTATTGTATACACATTTGACTCCCTTGGCATTATTTATTTATTTTTAAAAAGTGATGATTAGAATTTTAATAAAATCCAAACATGAAATTGTACATTTTCTTTATTCTTTTTCTTTTTGGTTCCAATCCTGGTGGGAATGACTTCAAAACACTTTCCCTCTCCCCAATTTATAGGCAGAAGCACATAAATGCATGCTGGGAGTTATTCTTAGCCAATACAATAGGCCAGTTCTCAGCTTCATCTGAGTCAGTCCCAGTCTGTCTTTTTATATAAAGTCACAGTCTGTTCACATATTTTTATAATTTTGTGAATAAGTGTATACAGTAACAAGAATGTCAAGGGAATAACTGTCCTTTTGAGACACCCATTATTTTTTTTGCAGGCACAAAGCTTAAACATTGCTGATGTTTCATATAAACTAACGTTAATAACTAAAGTAACATCATTGACCTTAAAAGTAAGAAAATCCAAGAGGAAAGGAGATGAGGTAAAAAAAAAAAAAAAAAAGAAACTAAAACTTTTTAACAAAATATCAGATTTGGGGATTGTTTAAAAAAAAAAAAATAAATAAAAAATCTCATTTTAAAAATTCTAAATTATCTCCTAATGATGAAAATAATCACCTGCACTTTATAGATGCTTTTTTTTTTTTTTTTTTTCCTTTACTCAATTGTAAAAGATCACATAGCAAATTTCCTGACATATAACACTCGTTCTCCCACACCTTACTTCAAAAATCCCTATAGAAAGGTTATGGGTTGATATGACCGGTACCCGTACACTACTGTTTACAAGAATGACCCAGAAAGGAGCCCAGAATAGAATGTTACATATATCCTATGGTGGAAAACCTGGGACATTTATTTTTGTAGATTTTTAAAGGCCAAAATGATTAAATTTATTCTGAGAAAGAATGATAAAAATATGTGACCATGTTTCTCCACTTAAGGTAATGGTTCATTTTAGATGACCATATTTCTGATTAGTAATCAATGCAGTCTTTCACTGTATGGAGTTAGTTCGATTGCTTAACATTTCTGTTTCTGACAGAAATGGTACAGAATAAATCAAGAATAACTGGTTTCAGCTTAACTTAGTATGGTATGAAGCAAAATTGGATGAAAAGATTGTGTTGTACTAATCTTCCAAGTAGATACCTATTGCCTACCATAAAAATTGCTAATTTGGGTGAAAAATGCTTTTAGGTGGAATTGAACATCTGCCATAGACATACTCTTGACATTTACAAATCTTTTTGATATGTTATGTATTTGTTTCATTGTTAGTTACTTTGATAGGTCATCTAATTGGGTGGAAATTGAAGGAAAATGATGGGAGATATCCTTGAAAATCAATTTAATCTTTGTTTTGAGTAGTACCAATAAGAAATGCACACCTGCTTCAGCCATGAGACAGGTGCAAATGCATTAGCAATTTCTTCTTGGGTTAATAAATTGATTTGTACTATAAATATTGCTTTGGTAAGAGGAAGGAACTTGTGATGTTTAGTATAATAGAGATAATAACAACAAATCTGCTGCTTCAAATGTAATTCAGTGGATAACAGCCATATCGCATTGAAACACTAGTTCTCATACAATCACCAAAGTTAAGCAATGTCCAGCCTGGTCAGTACCTAGATGGGTGACTGTTTAGAAATATCATTGAAACACTGGTTCTTGTACAGTCACCATAGTTAAGCAATGTCAGTATGTTGTCGGTCATTAGTGTGAAAGTGAATGCAACAGTTGAAGTTGGAATTTGAACTCGTCTTTTAGATTCCCAAATCAACACTGACAGAATGTTACATGAGCAACTCTGTACAAGCCATTTGCTGCTGTTGCTCTTTACTGTTGATTTACTAAAGAAAGCAACCTTTTGGTTTGCTGCTGTAAAACAAACTGAATTTTACTGCCACTTTCATCACTGTATGTAGTGATGTCACTAAGTGGTTGTCACATGACCCATGTGATTTACCTCCACCAAAGAGAGATGGTATTTATCAATTCACCCACAGGAATTGAATGTGTAAAACAAGGCCTTTTTAATGTGGGTATGTCCGAGCCTGTAGGCCCAGCCAAAAATAAAACCCATCTAAATTCAAGCCGGCTAGTTCAAATCAACCTCCCCGAATCTACCTTCGGGGCGGAGCTTGTCTGGGTCACTGCAAGCAGAGAGTTCGTCTGCTCGGCAGCTCACCCAGATACTACACTTTGATCCTAGCCACCGGGCCGAGCGGGTATTCTTTTTTGAGATACCAAAGAGAGATAATCGCCTTCTGTATCACTACAAGCTTATGAATAGCAATTGTTTATTTCCAGCTTGTAGATTGGCACAAATGTATTGGAAAGTAAGAGTTAACTTGTATGACACACATGATGAGTATATCAAGAGTAATCGCAGTCAAGACAGTTACTTATTCTTTAATTTTTTTAAATTTGTTAATGCAATAACGAGGAACCTCCAGAATCCTTAATTTATCTGTCAGCACAAGCATTGGTGTTCATCTTGGGAATCCAAAAGTTGTGTTCCTTTAAATAAGAAATCACTGGATATATTAATACTGTAAAGCCCCATTTAGAGAGCAGAAAACAGGATTACAATTTGTTCAGCATTAAAATCAATTTCTTCATTATTACCCGTATTTAATAGGTTAATTTGCCTGATTTTCAGCAACTGATAGTTTGTCATCTCTGAATCCAGATAGAATTATAAGTGCATTGTACATTTGTAGGCCTATGGGAAGATGGCAGAATTCTTATTTTGGATAACAATTTGGTCCATTCTTGAGTTGAACTGCTCTTTAATAATAATGGGTATAGAGTGTAATCACCAAAGCTATAGGAGATACTTGAGTAATGGATTACAGCTCAGATTGTGGAACTGAAGAGCAGAATTTGAACTCTACTCTTATATTGCATACACTTATGTGCTAATAGCCTTGGGAAAGGTATAAAACTATCTCTTCTCCCCCACAGCTATGGATAAATAGCAGGGCAGACTGAGTTTTAAAGCCTTGGGTAGCAACCAGTCTAGAAGAAGAAAAACTTTGACTTCAAAACTGTCTATAGCCTTGTTGAAGCACATACTATGCAAGTAAGGAAAGGACAGTTCGCATTAACTCAATGATCCTGACTATGGTTGATATGTTCCTTATCTATTTACGAGACCAAAGAATACTGCAGTCTATGAAGACTAAATATCACACATTTTTCATAGAGTGAATGCATTGTGATAGAAAATAAATGAATAAAGAAATCAAGAAGAGCAAAATTTTACCATCTTACAAAATACACATCCATTCAGAATTGCAAGTTTATAAAGTCATATTTCTACCAACCAAACAGAAACCATCCCAAGCAGAATATAAACATCACATTCTAGCAAGTGAATCAGAAACAAGATGTGTTCCCAACCAGTCTATAAGGTCTTTGATTCTGGACCAATCAGAAGCTAAGCCAAAAATGACAAAAACAAAGAATACTGCAGTCAATGCGGACTAAATATTACTTGCTTTACATGAAGCATATCTTAAATATGGTAAAATCTAGTAAGTCTGCTGAGAAATAAAAAAAAATTTAAAAAATTAATTTGAGAAATAATTATTTCTCAAATTATTTTTTGTTTCTAACCATCCTAATATTTTAAGCATTTGAAATATATCAGTTAGATTACTAAATTATCTGACTTTGGGTAATTTGACATGGTTTTGGAAGTGAGATTGCCAGAAAATTAATGAATTATTTGTGATAAGACATTTCAGTAAATTTGTTTTAATTTCTTTGTGATGTCAATAAATACTCGTTGCCACTTTTGTAATGTCAACGAATATTCGTCATTTTTGTAATGCTCATTGTAGTAGAGACTTTGTAAGTGCAGATACAACTATAGTAACGCCATTGGACTATACTGTTGTCAGACACCTTCGAATATCACTCACACTAATAGTACTTGCTCGATAATACTCACTCAAATAATAATCCATGTAGGGATCCTTTAGATGACACACCAATTCCCATGTATACATTTCCTTTACCATCATGTGATCAATTTATTCAAAATGGGATTGACTGTGTTTGCTCTCTGGTGATTTGTGTTCAAACTCGAGTGTCAGCAGTGACACTTTATTCCAATATAATAATTTTGAAATGATTTTAAAAAAAAAAAAAAAAAATTGTGTTGGGTTGATTTATTTTCCTGAATAAATGCAACTTTAATTTTTTTTCTACTCTGGCAAAGTCTGGTGAATATTCATAATTTTAAGAATTTTTCTCCACCTTTTTTTATTTCCTTCCATATATTTTTATGAACTTATTTTCATTTTTTTTTTTTTTTTTTTTAAATTAAATACTACTGTAATTATATAACTTTTGATATATTTATTCGATTGGGAATATCAACATGTTCTTATATATTTTAAATACTTGAAAATTATAGTAATAATTTTTTTCTTCATTTTAGCCCCCAGCTCCTAAAAGAAAGATGCGCACCATCTGTCCATCAGTTCCAAAGAATGCTCCAAAGGAAGCAACCACATTGCTTGTTCGAGAATGTCTTAAGACCTACAGCAGTGATTGTCACATGATATATTTCAAATACAGTGGATACTCGGGAAGTTATCAGCAGTTGCCAAAGTGAGTTGATCAAAATTTCTTTTTTGTTTAATTTTAAAGAATTTCACTAGAATTTTAGAAATTTTAGTCCACCCTTTAAAGTATTTATCTGGTGGGATTGGTGAATATTTATTTCAATTTGTTTGTTTTACACATAACTGGATTTTGAGCAAGAAATCATCAGATTGTATATAAGCTAGACAATATTTCTTACCAGAATATTTTTTCTTTTACATTTTTATGAGTTTACTATTCATTGTGCATTGAATATTGTTACCACATTTGCTTTGGTATTTCTGCTATTTATCTAGAAATTCTTGACAAAATCTGAAGAAGAATCTGAAATGTTACTGCACTAATTTAAGTACAGTACTAGATTGGCAGTTAGATCTTGCTAAATGTAACCATAAGTTCTATTCTAATGATCTCTTCTCACCTGTAAAAGTCTCTTTTTTTCACTTTACTGTCAATCTTAAAAAATTTAGATTCATCGTCAATCATTGTCTTCTGTCTCCTTAAATTCCATTCTTTTATTGCCGTTTCTCCTCAATAAGGTTTCTTTCTCTTTAAGTAATCCCTTGCATCTTTGTGGCTTTATTACATTGCTTTGGGTGAAATGATTAAAAAAAAAAAAAAATTAAAATAAACCAAGGTCATCTTGTTTACAAATTTTGAGAAGAAGAAAAAGTTGTATTATATTGCATATAGGTAGTATTATACCAAAAGATAATCCATATTTAATTTAATCTAAGTTTAACTTAAAAGATTAAGAAATAAAACATTTCCTTATATCTAAGTTAATCCTTAAAATGATGTATTAAATCAGCTTTATGTTCATGAGTTTAAAAAAAAATAAGGCAGCACCCCTTTGTGAACAATTTGTCTGAGTTAAGCATTAAATGCAAAAAAAACATGGTGGACTGTGATGACAAGTAATTGTATACATAACTTGAAAGTATTAAACCTGTTGCAATATTTAATTAGTTGGATGCTGCTCCAATTAGTGTCACTTACTGCCATTGATATATACAATGAACTTAGTTTTATCTCTGCTATGTATCTGCAAAATGTATGTTTGCATATTAATAGCCTGTTTAGGTAAAACATTTTGGGAATAACCAGATTTGAGAAATTCTAAGAAGATTTATGCTAAAAATATTTTACCTAAGCAATCAACATGTTTCCGATATATTGATGACACTATTAATACGTACCTGCAAAATCAAAGTAATAGCCTCTTTCTTTTCCTTGTATATGCTGTGCCCCTTCAGGATGTTGGCAATCATGGCTCTCCACAATTTCCTATCCTTTGTAACTTTTGTCTTTTTGCTATCTTTTCCAAACTCTGCTCCACAATCCATTCACTCAAGCTTGCCAGGTAGATTGTGCATTACTTACTTTTAATCTGTCTTGTGAGTATCAAATATTTTAAGCCCTCTTTCCTCATTATGTGCCCCAGAAATTTCAATTGGCTCTTCCTGATGCTAAATATAAGTGTCCTTTTGAAAAGTTTTTAATGCTTAAGCCAACATACACTAGTATTAAAGGATTTGTGATACTGGGTTATTAAGATGTTTAAAATCTGAAAAAGATATCTTTATTTTGCATCTCGTTACTGTTAAATTATTGATAATTTGTGAAGAGTTTTGCTACATTGGTGTTATTCAATGGTGGCCTGTAAAGGAAGTAAAAAGATTCTTGCTTATCAATACATTTTTATAAAGTTCAAATTATTCTTACTCATTTAGTCAAAGAGACTTGGCATTGCTGTATTGTTAATAAACATAATCAGTGAATGAAGATAACTAGTTTATGCCCTTGAGGTAGAAAAGGCAGAGTTTACAAAGGAAGACATCCACCATTTTGAATTTAAGTTGGACTATGTGTTGCTATTAGTGAAATGTTTTATTGAAGGATAATATATATGACTGGGTTGTTGAATTTGAGAGAGGAAACACGTTTGTATGGTTTGTTAATATTTAACTTTTTAAAAGTCACACTAATCACTAACATGTCTAATGAAATATCTAGATAAGCTTTACATTTTTATAAATGGATATCATTTTATAAGGAATGACTGATAAATCAAGATAGTGACAAAATTCACCAGGTTTTGCAAGATTGCAAACATCAACTGGTTGGAAAATTGTCCAAATATTAATATTTAGTCAGTTTAATGTAGCACAATGCCACCAATGAGGACCACCAAGGGAGGATTAAATTCATGCCTTAAGTAATAATCTGTGACACTAGTATTATGTAATTCAGTTAAAAACTTTAAAAATAAATGAATCAAACATGTGCATGGGATTATATATATGTGTGTGTATTTATATGTGTGTGTGTGTGTGTATATATACTATTTCCTTGTAATAAAAATGTGCGTGTGCTTGCTAGTATGTGTATATATGTATGGATATAAATATATATATATATATATATATATATATATATATATATATATATATATAGGAACAGTGGATAGTGGCTCAGTTTGAGGAATCTGAGACACAAATTCAAATTCAGTCGAATCCATTACATTCCTTACATGCTAATACTCTTGGAAAGGTATTAATCCTCTTCTTCTCCCTCCAGCTATGGGTAAATAGCCGGACAGACTGGGTTCTATAGCCTTGGATGGCAACTGGTCTAGGAGAAAGACAACTCTGAATTCAAAACCTGCGGAGGGTCGTTTGGGGACCTTGTGGCACGTAGTGCACCAGGTCTCTGTATTTGGCCCTTCAAAAAGTGAAGTTGGTTCTGCTAAAAACCTTCACCACTAAAATCAAATCATATGTGTTGGTAACTGGACTGTCAGCTCCTAGAAACTGAGCTGCTTGACCCTTATACGTTGAATATAATGGGAGAGTCCACCATATATGTGCACATGCACACAAAAATAAAAATGGAGAACGGTTTAAAAAGATAAAAAGGGCATAAAAAGATAAGAACAAAAACCTTGTTCCTTTACCTTTTTCTGAGTAATCCTAATTGTTTTATTACCTGTTCAGCAAAGGAATATTTTTCTGCCAGTGCAGAGAGTAATTTGGATTACTGCCACACATGAAAGACAATGACAACATAAGAAAACATAAGAAAAATTAATTCCTTTAAATAATATGTGGAAATAACCATTCTTCGCCTGATGAGGGTCAATAGACTCAAAACCTATGTAGCAAAAATATGGAAAATAATGTATGATATATAAAAAAAATCATATTATAACCAAAAACATTTGCCACTTCTCTTTAAAAAATATATATATATATATATATATATATAACCTAATAACCTGTGCAAAAATTAATTAATCCACAAAACAGGTTTTCTACAGTAAACTAAATGATAAAAAACAAACTCTTATTAAAAACTTTCTTAAATATATTGTTGAACAAATAAGATGCTCCATCAGAGATTTTTACACTAAACAAATAGAATATAGTACTACTTCAACTAACCCCAAACATATCAACCCTTTATATTGCAACCACATATATTCTAATTATAAACAAGATGAAAATATCAAAAAAAAAAATTAATAAAAACTAATATATCTAGTACAGATCCTAGTAAAAAAAATAAAATTATATACTACACTAAATCTACTATATCTAATACAATCATTCGTAATAACTCTTCTCCGCCCACTAATGTGTTGCAGAAAACCAGCATAGTTTATAAATTTAAATGTCCTCTGAGAGATTATATCTCTCATGGTAAAAATAATATTTATGTTGGATAAACTACAACAACATTGTCATGAGAGCTAAGTTTTCATTTGAATAATATGTCCAACATTTGTAAACATTTACAACAACATGCCTGTTCACATTCGCAAATCAAAAAAAAAAATCCTTGTTAAAAATACCTTTATACTTTCTTGTGAAAAGAATAAACATAAACTAAAAATTCTCAAAGCTATCTATATTAAAAAAATTGAAACCAAACCTTAATAAAATTATGAATACTCCACAAATGCTTTAAAATGTGTACAATAGATAGTTTGAAATGGTAAGGTTTGCACTAATAGTTTTTCTTCTTACTACTCATTTCATAAAAAACACCATACTTAGTTACCCCTCCCTTCTTAAATGGTTTCAGCAGTCACATACTGACACAGCATTCCTCACTCCACTTGTAAGAAATTTAACTTTCAAATAACACAACAATTTTGTCTTTGACAATAATGAACTCTACAATATTTATTTTGTAATAAACAATACCCTAACAATAACATTGCTATGTCAAAAGTACTTGGAAATAAGAAATATGTATCAACACAGTTATTTTCTCTCGTCCTTCAATAATGACACCAAAAAGCTTATCTGTGAATATGAAAGGATCCTATTGAAAATAAATAGACAGAAGAAGTCTAAATTATTCAATGAATCATGTCTCATATATATGTGTATTTATGTATAAAATATATAATTCATCTATACTTTGAATATTGCTGCCACATCTGGTCTGCTCTGGCTACAGATTCTTGATAAAATCCAGATTTGAATATTGGTCCTGACCTGCAATCTTAGCTTCATTCACTTTCTCACCACCATAACGTATCTTCCTTATGCCTTTTCTATAAATACTTTCATGATTATTGTTCCTATGAATCTTCCTCTATTGTACCTAGACGTGACGAATTTAAGCACAGAACTAGATTAGTGGCAAAGTCTCATTAATTTATGGTTGAAATGATGTAACTAAGTTCTGTATTAACAGTTTCTTCTGTTTTATTTTTCACTTGTGGAACTCTTCTGGCTTCTTGCTTACCAGTCAACTTTGATCTTCAAAAATGTAAATGCCATGTTAATCATTATCTTCTGTCTTCTTAATACCTATTCTTTTATTGTTTTTTTCTCCTTAGTAGTTTTTTTTTTCTTCTCATATTCTCTAACACTCAGTAACCCTTTGTGTCTTAGTGACTTTATAGCCTTGCTTAGGATGAAATGATTAAAAATATATAACATAGTTCTGAAAAGAAGAGAAATATATATTTATGTGATTAGTTTTTGTACATGTGTATAATGCAATACATGGTTTGGTTAAGACTAAAATGTTGGTTGTCCATGTTACATATGGTATGCCTGAAGTTTTAGATCCCCCTGACAATGTTGATAAAGAGAGAAAAAAAAGAGTTTATCCCCTTTCCTTTTATAAAGCTGTATACAATACCACCCAGTGGATGTTAAGGGAAGTTCTCTGGCAGACAAAGTGGGGTAATACCACATGAGCTTGTTAACCATTGCTCTTTGGCAGGGTCATCTGCACTGATTATTATTCATAAATGATAAATCAAAAAAATACTATATTTAATAAAATAGAAAAACAAAATTTTACATTTGTGTAAAAAAAAAAAAAATTAAAAAAAAAACACCCCCCTCCCTGATTAATAAATGAATGCAGTAATCTGGCTGAAAAGGAACATAGATATGATAGAATAAGAAGAGTGATATGATGGGAATTGTGCAAATATATTTGATTAAACAAATTAATTCAAGAGAAACAAGTTCATGAATGAGGAGAGATTGAAATCGTGAAGAAATCAAATCCTCTTGGTTTGTCATTAGAAGAGTAATAAGCTTTTATGAAAACAACTTGAAGGTATTTTACTCAAAAGATAGTACAAACAGGAAACAATGACATCTTTGTTTCCAGAAAGGCAATTCATTCCAATAACACAATGTGAATTTGAAACCTAAGCAAATTAGAACTTACACAGAAAATACATTACTTTGTTTTTTGTTTTTTGGGGTTTTTTTTCTTCTTGGACAGTGATTATTTTTCTTTTCTAAGTGGGATTCTAAACAATTACATGTTCTCCTGAATCTATAGATGTGGATATTAAACAGATTCAGTGGTTGCAGAATATTGAATAATCTACGGCTACAGGAAGACAAATCATAGATTATAGGATGTGAGAGAAAGAAGCAAGATAAACAAGTGGATTAATCACTTAAATAAAAAACAAAATAGTAAATTAAAAAAAAAAGTAAAATATTCTGAAACTTGAAGATCCAATCAAGAAGATGAAGTTTTTCAAAATACAGAGAATATCTACCGTATCAGAAATGTAATTGTGCCAGCAAGAGAACTCTCCCCCCACCCAAGGGAAAAATGCCAGGAACTGTGGATAATGATGCTGTATAACATAATCATATTAATTGATGCACACTCACTCGGTTTAACATATCTCTTCAGAAAGTGTGTGATCATTACTCTCCACAGCTTCCTGTCTTTGTTGTTCTCAGCAATATTAACTTGTTTATCTCTTTCTCTGTGATTCTTCATCCTTTTGCTTTAACTTGTCCAATGTTTTTTGCTGCTTTCCCCTGCTTCTTATTCCTTTGATGTGTTTTCTGAGTGTTTAAATTATCCCAGCCTTCTTTCCTCATTATGTGCCCTCAGAATTTCATCTGCTTTTTTCTGATTATTAGCAGTACTTTGTAATATTATCACATGCTCTCTTTGCTGTTCTCAACTTTCATCAGTAAAATGGCACATCTGTTACTGTTTTTTTTTGTTGTTTTTTTGTTTTTTTGACAAAACTATGCAATTTTTACAGTTATGCAAGAAGTTGGATATCACATAGCAGACTAACACTTTATTTATTTCTAATGTTGTTGTTATTCCTCTTAACATTTTTAGTTGCAGAAAAATGTTTTTCACTGTTCCTTGGCACCTGTGATGCCACTTTCTATCATCAGATTGTTGAATGTCCAAACTTGTTTAATTTTCATGTATCCAAATGTGTAATTTACATCTGAAGAAATCTGTTCTGCTCACCATGATGTATTCAGTTTTCTTATAATTAAAAATCAGTCCTTTTTTTCACTTTCATCAACTACTTTGTTATATAATTCTTTACAATGTACTGGATACCATTTCAAAAATCTCTAATGGAAGAAACTGGAAGAATTAGACTCAAAGTGTTGAGATTGTTTAGACTAAAGCAATGATGAGGTCAGCAAGTCTATAAAGGAGATTTTAGAAGACTTTTGGTAACTTGATTCATGGCAATGGCCAGAGGCACTTGGTGAGAACATGTCCCTGTTGGATTTGTAAAAATTTGTCTGCTCCTATATAAAGAGATTGGTCACATGATATTAGACAGTCTCTTATTGGTTGATAAAACCATGTGGGTTCAGAAAAAGTTGACCACCACCAGAGAAGGGACTGAACCTGCTCTGAAGTAACACAGAGGAAATTCTCTCTGCTGCAAATGGTACCAGTTGCTGAGAGTTTTAAAGGTACAAGCTACCTAGCACTATTTCACTCCACCAGATGTGTAAGTCTACCTGACATATTCTCTGTATATAGGAAAGGACATTTTGTTTGTTAACCATTGTATTCACATTCAGGTGTAAATAAATACCTTTATTACATATTTATAAAGTATTTTTCTTATTTATATCAGTCCCAAAATAAAGTAGGACTAGCACAATACCTTCACTAAGTTTGTCATTAGTTTTCTATGTAGCTATTCAGAAGTAAATCTTTATTTATATCACTATTTTTATCACTCACCTTTTGAAATACCTGCTCCAAATTCATTTTCCTTGTAACTTTTTTTAATATCTTAAAACTTTAGCTAAAGTTTTTATACCTGTGTCACTTAATTTTTCTAAGCAGTTGTTGTTATATATGTGGTGAAAGTTGTAAACAAACTCTTCTCAAATGTACCTACATAAGTTTCTCTAAAACATCTTTCTCCTTTTAAAGTCTGATTTATTGCAGGAATTAAGAAGAGAATACAAATTTATAAGAGATAAAATTCCTTTTAATTGGTTTTCTGTGAATGGAATTGTATCCAAGAGGAACTGTAACAAAAAAAAAAAACCTACTGGTTTCTTGAACCTTAACCCCTGTCTTCAATTTATATGTATACTGTGTGTCAGTTGAACAAAAGTGACAGAAGCTAATACAGCATTTACTGTGAGAGTAGTCTTCATTAACCTTTCAACAGAAATTGGTTTTATGTTTCTCTGTTCTATTCTGACCTTTGACAATTTCTGCATGAAAAATCTTCTTCAGGTTCATAAGTTTTATTCCAAAAATAGACTTCTCTCAATTTTGAGAGAGAGAGAAAACTTAAAAAGAAGGAAGGTGTTTTTATTATTATGAAGTTTAATTCTCTTGTGTACTGGAATATTTTCTCTCATATCCTGTAACTACTATATATCCATTCAACATCCTGCAAATGTCAATCATGTCATTGTTTAAAATATCACATGGAGGAAAAAATAATCACTGTTCAAAAAAAGAAAAAAAAATTTTTCTTTGGTGCATACTGCTACTACTTTTATATGCTGTATCTCTTCAAGACAATCATGGCTCTCCTTAACTTCTTTTGTAGTTCTAAGCAATGTTTACCCCTAACTTTACCATTCTTCTCAGCTCTTGCTTTGCTATCTATTTACAAACACATTTAATAGGTTATTTGTTTTTTTTTTCTCCTCTACTCTTTCTTTTAGTATATCTTTCAAGTGTTATATTCTCCAATCCCTCCTTCCTTATTATGTCACAGAAATTTCAACTTTTTCTGATTGTAAGTATATGTTCTTTACATTTCCCTTTTTTCTTAAAACTTCCTTGTTACTACTTCATCCATGGTATTCTCAGCATCCTACTGGAGAATCATATTTCTGTTACTTTATGAAACCTACCTGAGAGGAAGGACTTGATAATTGTGAAGACTCTTTCAGAGACGCCAGAACTGGAGGGTTTGTGTAGCAAAATTCTAAAGCCTTTGTGATATCTAAGGCAATTATCTTGCAATGATTTTGCCATAGAATGCATCACATAATCTGAGGTTAATGACACTCAAGACATCAGCAGTGGATCTAGAGGAGCAAAACCTATACAAGGTGTGATTGTTTCTGATGCAATGATCAACTCTTGTTGATAATAGAATGAGAACCCTTTTATCTACAAAGGTAGAGTGTTCTTGTCCTACTCTCCATGTCTAGGGTTATCTTTTCTTGTTCTCTTTTTAGACACTTGAAGAAGGCCAGAGGGCATAATGGTTGAAATATAACAACAACAAAGATGATGATATTAGAACGTAAATAATGCCTCATCTCAGAAATTCATTTTAAGATAATTTTGATAAATTTATCATCCAACAATGTATTTTGATATTATACTTAGCTTAATCTGACACAAGGCTATAAGTGTGGAGCACCAAATGAGGATGAAATTTAGCATAATAATAATAATAATGGTCTGTTCTCTACAATGAGGATCCTGAAATTATTTACTTGGCTTAGTCTGGCACAAGCCTATGAGTGTGAAGAATCCAATAAAAAAAAAAAAACTACCTTGGTTATTTTGGAATCAATTCAGTGACCATCATTTATAGATTTTGTGAAATATAAAGTCCAAAATGAAGTAATATTCACTGTTGAAAGCTGACCACTTCACATTGTTTAGTGGTATACCAACACCTTCATGGGTCATTTAATGCTAAAATTTAATTTTCTTGGTAGCATTAGTAATTTCTTTTCCAAAGATGTATTGCTGTTAATTTTTTTTATTATGAAAATATATTGCTGATATTTTTACTATATAGATGGATTTTTATACTTTCATAGTGTTTTGACCCCAATTTGGACGTTAACTATTTTCTCATAGTTGGGAACATAATAGGTGCTACCACCCCAAGTCAAGGTGGACCTGGGAACAACAGCAATAAGGAGGTGGTTCCACACTCCTCAAAACCTGCTGATCGGAGGCCTTGCTGCCGGATGTAGTTTGTCATCATCCCTAGGACACAGCTTCATATTAGTCACATTTCTCTGTATTTAAACCAATTAAAAGGAATTTTATCTCTTATAAATGTTTGAATTTCTATTCTCTTAATTCCTGCAATAAACCAGACTTTAAAAGGAGAAAGATGTTTTAGAGAAACTTATGTGGGTAAATTTGATTATTTTTTCCTCTAATATTTTCAGTATTTTAGATGAGTAGAGTTCAAAATAGAAGCAATTTCAATGGCCAAGTGCAACAGAACTCTTACACAACGAAAAGCAAAACTAAAATTACTAAATAAATGAAGCTTGGCTATGAAATTAGGCTATACTGAAAAAATCCAAGTTAGAAAGAGAAAAAAAATGAATAGACAGAAATTGGAAAGATGAAAGCATTTGATTATGGATAAAAAAAAAATTGGGTAAATTTGCTTTGACCACTAAATGGTCTCTTGTCTTTCTCCTCCACCTATAGACTTCTTTTCATTGCATTAGATGACCTTGTGCTTATTATCTAAAAAAGAAGATTACTGGTCAAAGGAAAAAATAGCCATAATCATATTTTATAGTAATGGTAAGTGAGGGAACAAAAAAGCAAGGAATTGGTGAAAGATCAAACGTTCAGAAATGGCTTTTATTGTGGAAAAGTCATTTGGGTTTGGCAAGGAGGTACAAGTAGAGATTTTACTAAATCTTTTCATCTTGATAAAACAAAAAACCGCTACACTCTCCCTCCTCCCACAATTTCACAAGTACAGATCTTCATACACTTGAATCAATAGGCTCTACTTAGTAATGTAAGAATAAATTACGAAAGCAAAAGTGAAATGTTTGAAACTTCTTACAAAATGCAGGAAGTGGTGTACAATTCTGATAGAAAGTGAAAAGTAAGAAATACAAAGATCATTCTGCTCAGAAATGGTTATTACCTCAGTGCATTTATAATTATTACTGATAAGAATGGACATAGCTTTCTTTTTTTATTATTGAAGGAGAATGAATGATAAAGAGAAAATAAGTAAAATGGTTGTAAATATTAGGGATGATGAATAAAGGATACTGTGGAGAAGAATATGAAATATATATATATATATATATATATATATATATATATATATATATATATACTTACACACATACAGAGTGCAAAGGGTAAATTGTCACCATTTTATATTTTTAATTTTGTACCTTGTTTGTTTTTGATTTTATCATCTGCACAGTATAATAGACTCAGTTGGGCACCATCTGTGAGAAAATGAGCACCATGACAGAATTCACTCTATTTAAAATTTTGAAACAGCTTGCTGTACTGCTTGGCATTCATGCAGGAAACTCTAATATGAACATTTCAGAGTGTCTGAGGACAGTGCAGAGGATTCGGAAAGAGTTGGATGAGCCACATGGTGATTACAAAGGTTTTAGAATGATCACTAGTGATGACAACGTTATACTTCTGTTCGTCTTCTCACAGGGCTACAGACTCAACACTGATGCCGACATCAAGTGCCTTGAGGAGATAGTGCTGCCCTGGATCAAGAGGGTAGCTGCTGGAAGACCCTATATCTGACAACAGGATTCTGCGCCATGCCACACAAGCAGGAGAACCCAGTCATGGCTGTCAGACAATTTCTGCAAGTACATCACTCCTTACATCTGGCCATCTAACTCCTTAGACTGCAACCCCCTTGATTATTGTGTGTGGTATGCAGTTGAGCGAGAGACTGACAAAATTCCATGTAACACCAAAGGTGAACTGAAGGCAAAGATTATGGCAACATTCACAAACTTAAACAAGGAGACAACCCAGAAGAGTTGTAGGAGATTCCAAAGTCGTTTGGAGGCCATGGTTGAAGCCAATGGTGATTTTATTGAATAAATTTAATCTTTGATATTTCAAGATATTTTTGTGTAATTTTGGTAAATATATTTGTTAAAATGAGATGTCACTGTTATTTTCATTTTTGCATAATTTAGACAACTAGATCCATTTCAAAACCAAAGCAGAGTATTAAGAGACAGAAAAACTTTGTTCTAAACAAAGAAAAGAGTAGTGAAGTGAACAGGAAGAGATAGTTGAAATTTCTGGGCACATAATGAGAAAAGAGGGTTTGGAAAATCTGATACTCACAGGATAGGTTGAGGGATAGAGGAAAACGGCACATAACATACTTGAGTAAATGTATGGCAGAACAGAGTTTAGGAGAAATAAAGAATAGATGAAATTTATTAAGAGCTACAAAAGTCAAGAAATTGTGGAGAGCCATGATCACCTACGTTTTGAGGGAACACTGCACAGAAAGATTATTATTTTTTGTTGAGTGGTTTAAATGTTATGAAGTACAAGTACAAATTGTATCTCAGTTATTGTCATATTTCAGTGTTTGGATTGTTACGCAAAACTCTGAGTTTGATTTGTTTCACTTTGTATTGAATAATATTAATTTGATTTTGTGTAAAGTGTAATACTTTGTATTATAAACACAGAAATTAATTGTTTTTCTTTTTTTTCACTTCACTAGCAAAAAGAAAGTGGAAGCTTTACCTGAACAAGTGTTTGAAATTGATGTTGATACTGATGATAAAGATGAGGTAATTATCTTTTTTGATTTCTGAAAGGTGTGTGGAGTCAGAAGTGAATTAAATCTTCATTTCATCTAACTGAGACTTCATTGAATATTAATAGATTTGCCAGGGAAAGACAGAAAAACTGAATGATGTGAAAATTCATCTCATTTAAACAAAAGGAATATAATAATTGAGGAAAAGTTATATATCCATCCATATTTAATATTACATATTTTATTAGGGATTTTAACTTTTAGCCCTTTGCATTATTATTACTTCCCTTTCCACTGCATTCTTCTTCAATTACAGTAACCTTCTTGTTAATTTCATTCAAAGGTTTTCTGTTGCATTAGCAGGATATGACAAAACAACTATGAGACTCAAATTCAAGAATCAGTCACCTTTGGGCAGGATAAACTTTTTGTGCAGCAAATGAAATCACATAAATGATAACAAACACGACCAGCTGGTTTTGCTTAACTGACTTCAAAAGTTTTGAAGATTTTGGTTTCAGGAAATCTCTTGGATTAGTTATGCGCAAAAGTATCTAATGAAAACCAACAATTGGCATGATACTGAGAACTTTTTACATTTATTGAAAATAAATGAAATTGATCTCTTAAAGTAAAAATAGTTTCCAATTAAGATTCTAGAAAGGTAGATCAGGTCTAACCTTCATGGCTAGGACCTGCCATGCCATTTACATTGTAGCAAATCACCCACGTTTCCTCCGTATTCCATTGGCAAGAACTAAATTCTGATCAAATGGCTTCTTCCCATGAACCACTGCACTGTGGAACAGACTCCCAAGAAAATGTTTCCCTGATCACTACAATTTTAATCTGTTCAAGTCTAGAGTTAACCGTTATCTTCCTCTCCTATCCATATAAACTATCCCTTAACATAACCCTCTACTTTGAGTGGACCCCAGGCCCTGTACAGGGTGAACCCTACTGAAAAAAAAAAGGTAATTTGTTAGTCTTTCTTTTGAAGACTTCACTAGTTTCTGACCATTACGAATGAGGAATCTATTCTCCCGGCAGTATTTTCCCATTGCACTAATAAGAGTAGGAAGTTTCTTGATGTATACCATTAGAAGTTGGAAATACTTAGCTATCTGTTTTATATAGATTATATTTTAGGTCACTAAAAGAGAATTTCATTTGCTCATGAATATCATCTTGAAAAACTAGTTCCTGTATGATCACTGAAGTTAAGCAAAGTCAAGTCTGGTCAGTACCTAGATGAGTGACCAGTTGTTGAATACCAGATGCTATAGGCAATGGATAATAGCTCAGAATTGTTAATTGGAGAACTGAGTTCCAATTCCAGTCATGTTTTTTGTATTCACTTATGCACAAATACCGTTGTGAAAGATATGAATCCACTTCAGCTATGGGTTAATTAGTAAGATTTGTAACACTAAATATTAATTATTTTCTCCCCCCAAAATTCTTACAATCTAAAAATATTTTCTGACTTGAAATAACTTGCAAAAGGTTGATAAGCTGTAAAAAAAATGAATCAATGAAATAAATTTCATTCACCTCGTTCTTGGTAGAAAATAAACGAATAAAGTCTCTTTCCTTTAAAGCAATTATTAAAGGATGATTTCATTTTTGGCAAAAGCAGCTGCAGCAAGTTTTGAAATGTATTGAATCTAAAATGTTTGCTGAAAAAGTGACGTCAACTTGTTCAATCCTTTTACTTCACACATGGAAGGATAATGCTGAGAAATATTTGTTGATTCAATGATTAGCCAACCGTTAAATATCTCGAAGAATCATTTGTTAACATTTGTTACCTGACAAATATAAAGTTTTTCTAGGCTTCAAGTTTAGAATAAAAACTGTTATTAGATTGATTGGAAAATGATGTCTGATTTTAGAATAAAACTTTGTTGTTAGCTGCACAAAAATATATATTTACTCATTCCTAATGATTAAAGTATCCTTCTTTTTAATTTTATATCACTCTTTCAGAATTTAACTTAAAACGTTATATACCCCCTCATCTTGAACATGAAAAAAGAATAGATGCATTTAATTTTTTTATGAGTTCAAACTTGGTTATAATGCTTCTCAAATTGCTGCCAATATTAACAGAGCATGTGGTGGTGGTGGTGGTGGGTGAAAGATCCACTTGTGATTAGACAGTACAGCACTCTTTTCTGAAATTCCATAGTGGGTATATGGGTTTTGAAGATTAAGGTGGTAGAGGATCTTTGTCTGGAATTTACAATCAACATATGAAACCCACTTCAGAATATCAGAGAAATGTCTCCAATAATGGGTGTCAACATTTCAAAAATATCTGATCATCTCATGAAAGCTGGCAAAGTGAAGAAAAGTCCGATAAATGGCTTACACATAAATTCTGTTAAAGTTAAAGCGTTCGATGTTTTGAAGTGTGTTCAATGCTGCATCTGTGAAATTCAAATGGCAATTATAAACAATTCGCAAGAACCCAAAAACAAAATTGCACCAACAGAAAATTATGGGGACTGTCTGGTGCTCTGCCATTGGCATTATCCATGATAGCTTTCTGGAATCTAACCAAGAATTACTATTGAAGTTTACTGCCAATGGCTGGATGGATTTAATGCACATTTGGTTAAGGAAAATGTGACCAGCACTGGTCAGTTGATGGGTTTCAATTTTTCTTTGTGAAAATACTTAACCACATGTTGCCATGATAACATTGCAAAAGCTTATTGTCTTTGGATACAAGACATTGCCAAATCAACCATATTCTTTTGATTTCTCACACACTGACAACCACTTTTTCAAGCATCTTGACAATATTTTAAGCCAAATGATGTTCAGTTGCAAAGAAAATGAAAAAAACTATATTCAAAGCTTTATTTAAAGTTTTATTGTAAAGACATAAATAACCTTGTAACTCAATGGCAGAAATGTATAGATGTTCCTATTTTGACTGATTTGAACACTGTTTAAATAGATTAAAAATTGATTCTAAAATCAGACATTATTTTTTGAACATCCTAATAGATGAATTCTTTCATTATTGTTTATGAAGTGATCTGTGGCCTACATGTTAACAACACCTTTTAGATTTGGTTTCATTTTTAGATCTTGATTCATGGCCTTTTATAATTTCATCAATAAATCAAACATGTTATTCAAGGTATCTCCAGTTTTATTTCTCTTATGAATAAAGTATGGGATTTAATTTCAGACGATAAAAAGAAAAAGAAATTGTTGTTGGTTTCCAAAACCAGCTTGTTTTCAGAATTTGTAATTCTTTTGTAACCAATCATTATGGCAAATTATATTTGGCATTGTAGAAATACATTCCTTACTTTTTATCATTATTGCTCTTTCCTTTTAAGATGTCTCTGAAGACATTGCCTCTTGTTCAAATATCACATTTACTAAGATATTTATCTCCTAAGTGGACAGGCAAATGCACACAATTGCATATATCTTCATTATGTCCATAATTTTGTTTAACTAGTACCAAAGTAACTCCAAGATTATTGGATCCTTGCTTTCTTTTTGTTTGGCTTCATATAATCATCACAACACTGTCTTCTTTCCAAGATTTCCTGTGTAGATGTAAACACGGACGGTCTTTGTCTTTTTCTACTATTTAACTAGAAATAACATCAATGGCTTTCTTCAGTAGATTTTTTTTGCTGGCAATCTAACAGCCATTTCTATTGGTTTATCAACTTGAAGCATCAAAAGTGACAGTCAGTTATAGATTAGATTAAAACGTATTTGATGATCTATTTTGCTAGTTTGGTTGGAAAGGCAATAAAAGGAGAATCTTTTTCACTATTATTTTTCATAGCTCTTAGATATAATTCAGTTCATGCATGCACATGCCAGTAGGGAGACTAAAAGTTGAATACTGTGAAGATGTACCTATAGTGCAGTATAAGGATTTGATAGGAATTTCAATTGTTGGTGAATGCTGTAATGTTTAATATGGCATTTTTTGCTCTTGATTTTACAATGTCCTGTACATAAACCATTGGCAGATGAGAAATTGAGCCAATTTGGTGATATGTACATAATGGGGAGGTATGGAATGAACCCTTTGATATTTATCACAAATATATCATCTATAAAAAAAATCCATCTGTGATGCCAATAATGGGGTGAATACTTTGCTAATTTCTAGATTTAAATGGATTTAATCATTTGTTTCTTATGCAGTCTAGATTTTCAATTAAAACATGAGCTAATAAAAGTTTTTATTATTCATTTAATCTTTGATTTTGCTGCTGATGCTTACACCGTAAATGAATTTTAAGTGACATCAGTGTTTCTTTACATAAGAAAATGCTTTTAGGATATGTGCAGTTTTCTAAAAATACAGGGTGCAGTAGCAATCCCTCCCACATAATGGTAAGACATTAGCTAGATGAAGGCACCATTACCACTAATGTCTTACCATTATGTAAGAGAGGTAATGTAGGATGTATTTTTGCCACACCCAGTATAAGTATTTCTCTTATATGTGATGTACATGGGATTTGTACAAGACAGTTGTTAAGTTCACTCTTCATAGCAACCATTACTTCAACCAAAACTGGTGCCATTATCATCTTTGGGGTTTCACATTTTTAAGTTTTTATCTACACTTATCAATCATTGATTTTTATGGAAACACTAGGTTTGGCAAAACCAAAGATATTATGCTATAACATTAGCTTTCCTATGCCTTTTCTATAAATACTTTCATTGTAACTTTCCTCTATGGTACCTAGACTTTATGAATTTAAGTGCAGTATGAAATTGTTGGCATGTTCTCCTCATTTTACAGTTGAAACAGCTAGATGTAACCCCAAATTCTATGCTAAGTTTTTTTTTATATATATTGTAGTCATGGTTTCAGTGATTTATGGCTGCTGCACATTCAGGGGCAGAACAGGTTGACTGGTTTTTGCTGGAATTATTTTTGGTTGGGAGGGGTATACAATTCTCCATTCCAGAAAGGATCCAGTTAGTGACAAGGGCAGCAGTTTATGAGGCAGCATTCCTGAAGAAGGTTGGGAGAGGAGCTTCCATCATGTAGGATTGAAAGGTGTCTCAGTCTGCCTTCTTATGGCAAAAAATCGTTCTATGGAATGGTACCTCAGGGGATGCCTTAGGGAATGATCTGATGTAACTAGTGAAGTTAAAATTTTCGATAAGCATTTATCGGGGCAGGAGGTTAAGAAGAGGTTGCAGAGGTTCACTTAATAACCCGTTGTGTTCAGGATCCAAGTAGGTTCTCTGATGGGTTAGTTCATAGGTGATGGAGAAGTCTGTAATATCTTGCCTTCAGCGTCAGCTTTGTTGGAGTGGATTAGCTACTCTTTATGGTGGATATTGAAGTCACTGCAGATATGAAAGCTGGTCGAGGAGAATTGAGTGAGGATATTATCACTCTTCTCAGATCGCCACACAGAAGTACATATACGGGAGAGCAAGTTCCTCATTTTGCATCCCTGCCACAGGGAAACTCATACTTGATGTTGGCTCCTTGTCCATGGTCATGATGATTTAGGTGGTCATGTTTGGCTATGAGAGGTGAGTAACCTGTGACTGTTAACTCCCTAAGCACCCATGAGGCATTCATACCAGTTTCAGACAGTAACAGGAGGTCTGACTTAGATTGGAGAAGATGGCGTTCCACTCCCAGAAAGTTGGGATGTTGACCCCTCACGTTGGTGTAGGAGATGGTATTCAAGGAGTCTACTTTTTTTTTTTTTTTTTTTTTTTTTTAAGTTGGGTTTGATAGTTTTGTTCATATGTATTTTGATTGGTTTCAAGTGTGCATTGGTTAATAGCTAGTAGGTAGAGACACAAACACACAATAGCAGTACAGAAAATTCTGATATTATACACCTGCTAATAGGATAGCATCCTTTGGAGTTACTTGAAAGTTCAAATCCCTAACTATCAGGTAGATAATGCCGAAAGCCAGAAAATGTCTACCTCCAGGACCCTGAAGGAAGGGACAATCAAACCAGGAAAAAAAATACATGCATGCTACCCCTAGTTGACATGTCACATCTGCCCAGAAGTCAAGACAACAGAACTCCTTTTTGGATCAAAAACTGTACTGGTCTGAGACGTAAAGGCACCGAGACAAGCTTGCTCATGTACTTGAGGACTAAGAGACTCAATGGGAGAATTGGGGAGGTAACAATGTTTGTTTGGAGATGCATGTGCATTGTCTACCTCCATTTGAATTAGTATGGTAGATGGTTACAAAGGTAGGGGCCAGCAAAGGGCATGTTATCTATTCAAGAGAAAAAAAAAAATTCATGCTTACAAAGGAGAAGCATATGGATCAGAGGGTGGGGGGGTATGGACAGGGAGTGTGAAAGAGATAAAGTTTTAACTTCATATAAGTCCCAATATCCACTTTGTTTGGAAAATGGATAGACCCTACCATCCAGTAACCCTTAAATATACAGGCATTGAGAATTAACAATAAATTAATGTTTTACAGTCAAAATGACTATATGTAACTGTAGATTCTATGCTAACAGTTTATTTTCTCAAACTTCTTGCTTTTGGAACTCTCTTCTGGCTTCTTGCTTCCAAATCAACTTTGATCTTCAAAAATTGAAATGCAATTTCAGTCATTATCTTCAGTTCACTTAAATTCTGTTCTTTTATTGTCCTAACTCTTTAATAAGGTTTTTCTTATTTTATTTCACACTCAGTAACCCTTTGCATGCTAGTGTTGCCTTGCTTGGGGCAAAATGATGAAAAACAAAAACAAATTATTTCTATGATTTTTAGATAAAGACATTTGATTCTCGTCTTAACCCACTTCCCCAAAACTTTTCTTTTGTTATCATAAGAAACCTAAACAGAAACTATATACAAAATATGAGCAGAGCAGAGACAAAGGTAGAGAAAATATTATCAGTCATTTTAAATTAACAAAATTATGTGTTTATTATTCAAACCTTTGAGAGAACAAGTAAACATAAACACAACCATTTTCCTCTAGTCATTAATTGTTATTGAGGAATTCAAAGTTTAGATCAATTTGTGCTGCTCTTAAGCATCAGAATCAAAGAAAGGAAGATTCTACTCAAAGCATTTCTGTAACCAAAAATAAAATGAAGCTAAAATAAACTTGTATAAAATCTTAAGGTATTTAGTTTTTCTTTATAATTATTCCAGTTTTGATAGTCTATCAAATTTAGTTTTTTGAGACATGTAGTATGTTTGTGATGTTTCAACCTTGAGCTTGGGACTTCTTCAGATCAGGACATTGCTGAACCAGTGATTGAAACACAATCCTGTCTGCCATGTATGTGGTGCTGTAATCAGGATTATCTCAATTACAATATTAGATTAGTAATGATAATTATCAATAAAAGCCAAGCATCTTGTAACCTGAATTTCATTATTAAACCAAAAAAACAATAAAACCCTTTGTTAATCCAGGTTAATTCAAACCCAGTTGAGATTTTAATCCTCTAGCATTTGCTACAAAACCAAATTCTGTTCAAAATGAACTTTTCTCAATACTCTGTTGAGATGTTACTTTCTTAATACATAAAAATTAATTTGCTTACTTTGCTTTGTAATATAATTCTGGGTGTGAAAAATGAATATAAACAAATAATAAATCTATAATGAATTTATATCATACATATGCAAATATGTGTTCAGTGTTAATTCTGAAAGTCAACAAATTTATAAACTTTATTCAATAAAAGTGAAATTCTGATTTTAAATTTAGTAAAAGGTGCATGTCATTATTTTTGTGACAAGTTACCCATTCATCTGCCTGGTCACTCCATATATGTTGTGTAATTTTAAATCTGAAAAAGTCATATCTCTTAGCAAAGTTAAAACAACCATCAAGATGAATGTATTTAATCATAAAAAAATAAAATCTTATTTTAAAATGAAGAAGAAACATCTGTTTAGTCATAAAAGTGACAATGCATTTATTTAGTCAGGATTAAATTTAAATAACATTTCCCCAGTTGAGATATCTTTAGCTACGTTGGTTGGTTAACTTTCTAAGAGGCTATTCTTCACAATAACAAAAAAATTTGTAATAGGAAAAGAAAATTGAGTTGCTGTAGGCCAGAATGAATGGTGTCAGACCTTCAAGCAAAACAGTCATTAAACTTTGAACTTGGTTGGAAATTCTTACTTTAGAATGTTCTGGTTTTTCTTCATCTTACAGCAGTTTGGATTGACAGTAAAATCCACGAGTCATTGTGTCATATTTTTATATGGCTGTGATTCCCACAATAATATTTTAATATTTGATTATTTCTGAAGTAGTTCATCTTTTGTTATTAATGATTGATTTCTGGCCATAATGATTTCCCAGAAGTAATAATCAGCTTAGACTTGATCTCTTCAACTCTTAAGCTGTGGCAATATTTTCAAAACTTTGTTCTGAATGTTGTACCCAATTATTACTATGTTGCATTCATTCTAAGGTAGTGATGAAAAGTTCTATGTCTAACCAAGATTATAATTTAGGCACATGAAAAAGATGTATTATGTTTATCACACCTGGCGCATCGTTTCTCAATTTTCATGAACTTTTCTACAAGAATTCTGCTGCTGGTATCACATCTGAATTATTCCAACTTTCCTTTCAAACTCCTTTTTAGGTTGGGAAATAATCAGATTAAGCAAGATTTGGTTAGTAGGCTGGATAGTCTCTATGCAATTAAATCCTAAATTCTTCAAAACATCCATTGTTTTTTCAGCCTCGTGAGCAGGTACATTGTCTTGCAAGATGAGAGCAAATACATCAGAACTTCCATCACTGTTTTTACTTCAACACCTCTTTTATTTAGCACAGCAAGTCAAAGTAGTATTCTGCATTAAACTGTTGGAAATGTTTCTGAAGATAGTCAGTCCCCAAAATAACTTCCGTATCATGAAAGAACATGGTGGGAATATTTCCTGCTGCCTTTTGGGTCTTGAATTTCTTTGATAATGGAGAACTTGAATGCTAGCATGGCATAGATTGTTAATTGGTGAAAGTTATTTAGTCAGGGTTACATTGAAATAACACTTCCCCAGTTGTGATGTAATATCTTTAGCTACGGTTGGTTGGTTAACTTTCTAAGAGGCTATTCTTCACAATAACAAAAAGCAGCAGTGACAAGTTATTCTCAAAAATTATCACAAGGCCAGTGAGAATACTTGTAAAATCAATTTGGAACTGTTTACTCCATATTGTTTCTGGTCAGCATTCACAAATATTTTGGCACCTACTAGACTGACAACTTCTATATGCCCAACTGCTCATGAATTATAAAACTCAGTGTATTCCCTGGATATCTCTTGTGTCAATTTTTTTGGCCAAGATGAGCTGATACTGTTGAAGGTCTCCCAGTTGTTGCATCTTGGACATTAAAACTTTCATGCTGTAAGTTGGAGCATCACATCTTTGCATTTGATTATGACATGCACGTGTTACCTAGTGCTCATCTCATAAATTCATGTATTTCACTTGGAGTTTTCTTCAACAGAAACTTTGATGTCCTGAAATCCAATGCTTGAAAATTTCATACTTTCTGTTGACATGATTTGAAACATATTCAAAAAGAATTTCAATGATCTTGCAAATGGGCACTTCATAAGCAAACACTCCAGTTACAGTGACAAAATAATGTTCAGATTTTGGAAAGAGCTTTATGCCATCAGATTCTCAGTTACTCCATATAGAATTGTATATCTTCTATAAAAATTTTGATCATTTATGATTTCTGACTGAGAAACATTTATATAACAATATTGAGAAGTGTAGGAAGGAAACAAGAAAAATTAAAAAGAAAACCAGGTGAAAGGAAAAAATACAGAGTTGAGGAATGAATAGAAACAGGCTTACTAATTGGATGTCAAACAGTGAAATATTGAAAAGCAAAAAAGAAAAATTAGATAGGGCAAAAGAATGATAAAAATGAGAATGCAGTAGAAAACACTTGTTCATTCTTTATTTGCATAGAAAACTAATCTGTGTTTGTATATCCTTCAGATAAAAATGAGTTCTTCGCTATGGTACAGAAATATTATGGTCTAATATATTAGGCTTGGGAATCAATGTTGATTAAAACCATCCCCAACTAGTTGGCATCATATATAAACTCTTTAGTGACAAGGGCTCTCTGTTTAATGCTTGTTGGAGGTGTGTAAATCTAAACAAAAAGTGTACAAAGATTTTGTCACATGCTGGTATCATCAACAAAGAATGTGAAAAGTTTAGAATAAAGAAAATGACTCAAATATGTTCAAAGGGTTAATTTCCTTTCAAGGTTTAACAGCTAAAAAAGATGCTGAAGTATCAGCAAAAATTTTAACAAAAAATTGAACAAAACAGTAATATTACACTGCAAGAAATAGTGGATGATTGCCAAACAATTCTAAATCTGTCTAAAACAACACAATGCTGAAAAAAATTCAGAAAAAAGAATGTGCATTGATACAACAAAGAACAAATGTACAGAAAGGAGAATAAATCCTTGTTTCAGATATGGTAAATTATATCTTGGAAATGACTGACCATTTAAAAATGCAGAATGTTACAAGTGTGGTAAAATGGGACATATAAAGTCACACTACAAAAACCAAACCAAGAAAAAATTCTCAAAAGAAGAAATTCGAACACAGCATTGCTATGGGAAAATTGGTCACAGAAAACAAAAAGAAATTTGTGGGTTTGAAAGGGCTACTGGACACTGGTAGTGATATTTCAATAATCAATGAAACCACATGGAAGGAAATTGGAAAACTTATTATAAAGGACTTCTAAAGTTATGATTTCAATTTCTGGTGATAATTTTTTTTTTTTTTTTTTTTTGAGAAATTATTTGTCATGTTTCATTCTGTAATAAGCATGTAGAAACTAAAGCTTGTCTTAAAAAATGCTACAAATTTATTCAGTACTGACTGGATGGAACTATTTGAACTTTGGGATTTGTCAAACATTTATTTTAAAAATGTAAGTGTACAAGTGATCAATTTAAAAAGTCAGAACAAAAATCTTGAAGAATTAAAAAAAAAAAATTTTCCAGATGTTTTGTCAAATGAACTGGCCAATGTTCAAGACAGATCTTCAAGTAAAAAAGCTTTGATGCCTGTATTTAAGCCAAAACAGAGCATAACATTCACAGCATTAGAACAAGTTGATAAAGAGTTGGACAGACCTTGAAAGAATTGGTGTAATAGGAAAAAATAAACCATTCAAAATAGGCTGCAACAGTAGTGTATATAAAGAAAAAAATAATAAAATTTATGTTTGCATGGATTTCTCAACAGGATTAAACTGTTTTTTAGAAACACATAACTACCCATTACCAATTTCAGAGAAATTTTTTTCAAAGTTAAATAGCAGAAGAATATTTTTAAAGCCGGTTTTCTCTGAAGCATATTCACAAATTCAGATTAAAAATAAATGTTCATAATTAATGACCATAAATATGCACAAAGGATTATATAAGTTTAACTGACTTCCTTTTGGTATAAAGGTGGCATCAGCTATTTTTCAACAAGGTATGGATATCATGCTTGTGGATTGTGATTTCAATGGTGTACCTGGATGACATTTTAATCAAAAGTCTAAAGAACAATATGTTGGGCATATGAAAACAATTTTGGAAAAACTAAGAGAATATGGATTCAAGCTCAGTGAAGAAAAAACACAAATTGCTTTTGCTGAAAATTAAATACCTTGGTTAAATTATTGATAAAAATTGTCATCAACTAGACCCTTTAAGGGCAGGTACAATTAAAAATAAGCCTCCATTAACAAACATGTCTATATTACAAGCTTTTCTAAGACTGGCTAATTACTATCAAATATATATACATGATAAGCATAAGTTGAGAGCTCCACTGAATGATCCTACTTAAAAAAAGGAACTGGAATGATAACTGTCAAAAGGCAATTGATGAAATATAAAAAAAGAATTATATCAAATTTATCATTAGCACACTATGATCCAAAAGCAAAAATTTTAGCTGTGTCAGATGCTAGTGAGTATGGTATTAGAAGAGTGATTTTCCACAAATAAAATGGGAGTAAAATAAAATCTTTTGCTCATGCTTCACGCTCACTTTTATCAGCAGAGAAGAATTACAGCCAGATAGAGAAAGAGGCTCTAGTAATTATGTTTGGTGTGAAGAAATTTCATAAATTTATTCATGTAAGAAATTTTAGCTTGCAAACAAACCACAGAACTCTATTAACAATATATGGTTCAAGGATGCATACAGCTAATAGACTACAACACTGTAGTCAATTGTTGAAAAAAATAGGTCTTGCAGATGGATTAGCAAGATGAACACCTAAAAATGTTTAACCATTTGAAAATAGGCTTTCATATATATATATATATATAATGAAATGGATTAAGTTCACCAATTATTTAATATATTTTCTGTTTAATTGTTATTTCTATATATACAATTTAAGTAAATGCTTCATTTTTTAAATAAATAGTATTAATTACATTTAGCAGCCTAAATGTATGAGAAATTTTGTAGAAAATATGCGTTCTCCAACAGGAATCAAACCTGTGTCTTGTACAGAACTGCCAATTGATCTGACATGCTTTTACCACTCAGCTACAGAGAAGCATCTGGTTAGCAAAGTCCAAATTACTGTTTATAAACTACAAATCTCTGACAATCTTTCCTGGACAATCATATCTGCTCCTGAAAGTTAATGTAAACATTGATGACAGATTATGAAATGGATTAAGTCCAACAATTATTTAATATGTGTTCTGTTTATGCATTATTTATTATTATTTTATCAATATATGAAAAATAAGAATGTTCTTGAAATTCCAAGATGAAATGGTTTTCGTTATTCTGGCTTTTTCGATTACTACAAACCTGAAACCCTCATGCCCAGTCACATGATTCTGTTGCATAAATATGTTTTAAAGAACAAATTGTGAGGTAAGCACAAATCAAATTGTAAAAACTGGCGAAAAAACACACCTAAGACCACATAATATATCTGTACAAATAATTGTAGGAGGTGGCAAGTTTTGTTGCATTTGTTTTCTAAGTCAAGTGATGAATTGTTTGCTTGCCTTGAAAATGACCATATTAAATTCTAGTTTTTTTACCATGAATGCCTGTTGTAAAAATAACCAACTCTGTCAAAGAATGCACCTGAAACATCTTGTTATTAATAACCTTTATATATTCTATCATATATCTTGTAAAAAGATGTAATTTCTATCAGAACATCAATTTTTTTTTTTTTGTGCGATATTTTTATATAAGCTTCTCTTCAATAAAAAAAAAGTTTACAAAATGGCACTTTAATACTAACCCTGGTTTTCTCTTGTTAAAGATAAAATCTGGCTTTTATTTTTGTAAAATGTTTGAATAAGAACATGGATCTTAAAATATTCATTGAAAATTTTTATTGCTTTTTGATTTAGCAGGATCTGACTCTGACACGAAGTACAGTTACTAAAGAAGGTTGGTTATACAAGGGCCCTGAGGGTCAGAAAGATAACAATATCATCAGTTTCACAAGGGTAAGTAATTGTTCTGTCTTTTCTCTCTCTTTTCCTCTCCCCTCTTGCGCCTCCCGTTCTCTCCCCCTCTTTGCGCCTCCCTCCCGTTCCCTCCCCTCTTTGCGCCTCCCGTTCTCCCCTCTTTTTTGCCCCTCTTTGCGCCTCCCCGTTCTCTCCCCCTCTTTGCGCCTCCCCGTTCTCTCCCCCTCTTTGCGCCTCCTGGACTCTGTTTCTTGCACACTTTAAACAACAGTACTATCACTCTGTCTCTGGAACACAGGTATAACCTTCACCAGTCTCAAAGAACAAACTTCCCCTGCAACAAAAAGTCAGCACTTTTTATCCTTCCTTGGTCTCGGGCAAGTAACCAAGATCTCTTGTTTGTGTTAGATTTGTTCTCTTCAACATTGATTTGCTAAAAGTTTGCCTCACAGGTCTATGATGTCTACAAGCACATGTACAGGCAATTCGCCTTCTCCTTCTTTGGCAAGCTATGTCTCCACCACATCTTCCTCTGTCTCCCTCTTTTCCTCCTTGTACATCCTCTTCCTCTGTGTGTGTTTGTGTGTGTGTGTGTCTCTCCTGCTGTGCATTCCCTTCTTCCTCTTTCCCCACCCTCTTCACTCACTAAAAATCTTTTAGATAATCTTGTGTATTTTTCTGACCATATATTTTCTCTTTTCATTCTGACATTTCTAAGAATATGACCCATGCTTTCTGCTATTTTAGAAGGAACTAATTTACAAATTATTTATTGTGCACTCAACATAAAAACGTCATTTTCCTGATATTAACTTCCTTGGGATTCTTTACTCCCTACCCTGTGCGGTCAGTCTTCATAGATTATGTCACAACTGAATTAAAATTGAAAAATTGATATGCAATCATTGATTGAAAATTTATAAAAGTTTATAAAATGGAACAAAAGGACAATACAGTTTGCTTTATTTTTGTAAAGGTTTACAAATTTATCAAGAAATTAGTTAAAAATTATAAATAGGCAAGGGATAATAATAGACTTTTAGAGTTACTGTCCAAAAAGGTAATGTACTTATGGGAGAATGGTTTTCCTACATACTCATAAGGCATCTTTGAATACAAAATAGGATCAGTTTAACAGTTGGAAAATTTTCAGTTCATGTAAATTTATATTTTAAATTTGTTAATTATTTAATAGAAATTTTATTGCAAATGTTTGATGTTATATTTATACAGTCATGCAAGTACTTTTTGAATTGTGGTGAAAAATATTGATTGAAATATATAAAACACAATGGTAATATTAGTCATTTTCCAATAAGCTAATATTTGGCATCCACTTACTGAGCAGCCAGTGCTACCATTGGTTAAAATTTATAAGATATTTTTATTAATATAATTTTTCAGGAAAATAAATTTCTCAAATCCATTAACTGTTATAGCTCTTTTAAGTATTGGTTTATGGACACATCATGTTGAGACTGATCACTGATGTTAAGCAACGTCAATCCTGGCCAGTACTTAGATGGGTGAGCACTTGGGAATACCAGGTGGTGTAATGGATAATGGCTCAAAATTGTTAATTTTTCCAGTATTGGTGGGGGTTTTCTTCCTAACATTTTAAGTAGTGTGGGACACCAACATCTTGATTATATCATTATTTTCTCCGAGTTATATGTGCTATCCATTGCTGTTGTTGCAAGTCATCAAGGGATGTGGTTTCTGTTATTTCGTACAATGTGTATCGATATCTATATAAAGAAAATGATAATAAAAAAAGGTCTGTTAGAATCAGAAAGTGATAATTGAAAGTCTTCAGACACAATGAAAAAAAAAAGAAGCCGCCTTGGAGTCCATATTGAAGGCAAGAGGGTTAGAAGAGAAAAATCTGCCTAACAAACAGATGGCAAAACAGATTCTAGGGTAGGATAGTATAGGACGTTATGGAGAGCCATGATTGCCAACATCCAGAAGGAACATAGCACATAAGAGAAAAATAGTGAGATACTACACTCTGATTGTGTATTTATTACACCTTTTCCCAATGTTGTCGGATAGCCCATTCCCTGTGGCCACTGGCACATGGGCATCAGAGTACTCTCTTCCTTTGGTGCTGTGGGGAAGGTTTTGCTGAAATGTTGGAATCTATCCCCACCCCAAGACTGAACTTGCTTCATTATTTTGACATGAGCTGCCCAAAAGTAAACATGCAACTGAAAATATTGTACTTGGGTCCCAGCTTGAAGGCTGAACAATTCCATTTTGATGCCAAGGATGATTCAGATATTCTGTTCCATTATCCATATGTAAATAATCTATACTTTTTTTATGGGTACAATAGTAATAAAAATAAAATCTGATGTTAAAATTTAAGTCTTGTATGTATCTCAACATAGCAAATTAAATTTTAATACTTAAGGTCTACAAAAGTATAAATATTTGGTAAACTTAGTTTAACTCAGAACAACAAATGGAGGGCAGTTTGGGTAGAAAGATTGTGTTGAACCAATTTTTTTTTTTTTTTCTACTTTTTCTGGGCTCTGAACATTGACTATTTTCCCCTAATTTTTAAAATTTCACTTTGACAAACATTTAACTGAAGGAGGTGGCTGTTCAGATCTGATGGAAAGAAAAAAAAGAATTATCAACATATTTGTCTATATTTTGAGATGAGGTATTATGTACAGTATTTACATTTCGGACTATTGTCCTCAAATATTTGTAACGTTTTGAAGGCCCTTCTTCAGGTGGTTGGAATTTCTAACTGAACCCTTTATTTTCTGGGGTAGACTGATGCCATGTTTGATGGATGTCAGTTATCAGTTATCTCCTGCTAATTTTCCCTCTGAAAGTTCTCCACTGCCTTAAAGAATTGAACTCACCTTCTTTGGGTCTGTCACTGGATCTAACCAACGCCTTTATCCACTGTGCCATGTGTCTTTTGAGGACATCTGGGTATGAACTTCTGAGTATTATAAAAGCATCATTTTTACCAGTGCTCATATTGCAATTTTTTTTTTTTTTTTGCTGTTATCATTGCATGTCTTTACCAGAGTTCATATTGCAACTTTGTTATCATTGCTTTTTCTGGCACTCCTTATTACTGGTTCCCATATTGTATTTATTTCTATGCTTGGTCGGCTCAGGAGATTTTTTTAGCATATGTGCTGATTCCTTAGTTTTCAATTTTCCAATGGTGTTCCCTGTCTATGATCTCAACATGATCCCACAGGGGCGGTGATCTCCTTTCTCTCCATATGTACGCCTGATTTTCTACTTCCCCGCGTTACAGCTTTCTGGTTTGAGGGGGCGGCCTGTCTCTCCTTTATATTCCTTTCCGCAGCTGCATGGGAATATACACAGTCTTTAGTCATGTTCCTCTCTATGGGGGGTCTCACTCGTGAGAGATACCTGCATGGTGTTGTCACGCTTTTGAAGGTTGTCCTGATGTTATATGGACCGCAGACTTTTGTATTTTCTCTGATAACCCCTTCACATAAGGCAGGCAGACTGTTTTCTGAGTGTTGTTGTCCTCCTCCTCCTACTCTTGTACCCGCCTATCCAGTTTTGGGGGCTGCTTTTACCCAGGGTAGTTGTTGCGTGAGGGTACTACTTAACTGACCAATTCCTTATCTAACGTCTCTGGATCGCTTATGACTTTTTATTTGTAAGAAGATCCCTTTCTTTACGCGCTGTATGGATGGTGGGAGTTGAAATTGAACTGTCCGGTGAATGTTGGTTTAAAACGGATGTCTTGAACCCATTCTCTGTTCGAGATATTTACATCCAGGAATTGAGTTGTTACTCTCTTTCTCCATTTGAACTGTATCGAAGGTCTTATTGAGTTCACATGGTCCAGAAGAACCTGGACTTCTTCCTGATGTGGCCAGAGTATGAAAGTGTCATTTACGCATGTAACCATATAGTTTTTTATGATATAGACTCTAATGCCATTTCTTCAAAGTATTCCATGTATATATTCGCCATTGCTGGTGATAATGGGTAGGTAAATTAAGCCCTCATCCTGTCGATATATGTGAGATCCCATTCAAGTGTGTTGATGTACAGAAAGTCAACATCTCCATCAGATTATCTATTGGAATACTCATCGGCCAAACTTTGACAAATATGGCGACAAAGATGAGGACAATAGTCCGACTAATGTAAATACTGTATCAACATATTGTTCTTTTTAATCTCAAGAATAGAATATTTCTAGAAATTCTTTTGATATTTTTCTTTGAAATTTAATCATTTAAATATATTTTCAAAATCATTTTAAATTGTTTTTCTATTTTGCAGCAATTCAAGCGTAGATATTTTTGTTTGAAGCAACAGACAGATTATACATATATCCTTGAGTTTTACAAGGCTGAGAAAAAGAATGAAACAAAGGGAGCCATTTATTTGGAAGCAGCATCGGATGTTGTCAAAGTGAGTAAAAATTTACAATTTATACTTTTTCAAATTAGCTCTTTCACTTTTTCAGTAGGAAATTATATTCTACCTTTCATTGGTGACTGATTTACATGTTTTTTGTTTTTTTTATGATATAGTTCAGCATATCTACTAGAGTTGGGATATAAGTTTTGTGGTAGGTAAATTAACTACTGGGATATACAAGATTGAAGTTATCTTCTTTCTCTCTCACTTTGTTCACCACCTTTTAAACAACTTTCTCCATAGTCGTCTTTTTTTATTCTTACATCTCCAAGACTTTATTTTTCACATTCCATCTTGTTTATTGGTTTCTTTAGTTTTCTTTTCTTCTTTTGACCATACCCCCACTTCCTGTCTCCATCAAATCTGCTGTCCAATCTAATTTTCTTTTTTTAAACACGATCAACATCAGACACTCTTCTTTTACTTAACACTTTTCTCTTTATAATCAATCCTTTTTCTATTTTTCATGTTTCCTCCCCCCACAACGTATCTTCTTTCATATCCTTTTATCCCTACGTTTCTATAACTCTTAGCAACTCATTCTGTGCCAATAAAATAATCTATAATACTTCAAAACCCTTGTTTATTCCCAGAATAAAAACCTTATGTTACGAATGTCACATTTCATTTTCAAATGACTTCTCACTTCCACTGCCAAACAATCTGACATGTTAATCTATTTTTTCTGCATTATTTGGTTTCCAATAGATTCTTATATTATGGACATAATATTAGCTTACATGTGTCATAATTTTTTTTTTTTGCTTTTTTTGAAAATCACCAGATTTTCAAGGAACCTTTCTTGATTTCTTCAACTTTGGTTAAACAATATAAATTTAATTATCAACTTGAATATATTTAATTATCAACTTGAACATCCTGCTAAATGCAGAATTTATCCTGTTTTATTTCTCAAAATCTTCTTGTTTGCTTAAAGACATGACATTCTTTTTCATGGTTTCAACTACTGAATTTCTTTAAAAAATACTACCTTTTTCACTTATATTTTTGTTATGATGGGTATTCTCTCTGACAGATGTAGTCTCGTCAAGAGAAGGTAACTTTCCCCATACATATAGCAATACTGTTTTTTATAACGTACCTAATCTACATGAACCTAAGAGGCTTTATACCTTTAGTCAGCCTTTGACTTCTAAAAACAACCCTGAGAGACATAATCTGTCTCTCATAATGAAAATCTTTATTTCTTTTTATAGGAGATCTAGGTCTTAACTGATTCTCCTCATATCTTGGGTCACTCTCATCCCCAGATTGTTCATCACTACTACTGGATACACTCATTCTCTCCTCCTCCTCCTCCTGTTCTTCAATTTCATATCTCTGATCACTGTTAATACTGGATTCATTCATCCTTTCTTATGTCATCTGTTCTTCTACTTCCTTTTCCTTCTTTTTTTCCTTAACTTCATGCTATCTTGTGATTCTAAATTGATTTTCTTGAGCCAATATGCCCTGTCCCTTCTTTAACACAGCTTTGTTAAATTCCTTTTTGCTCCATAAAATTCACCTTTTCAGGACTTGAATCCTTGTCCTTTCTGTACCACACACTTTCATTCATTGCAAATGACATGGTTATTGGAGCTTATATTTGTCTTTCCCATCAATGCAGATAGGTTTTATCCTCTGCTTGCATGTGGAATAGCTCTATAACTTAAGAGTAGTCTTGATAAATAACTCTCTATATCACAATCCACTGGGAAGATTACTTTTAATTCCATTTTTACTGTTTGAACCATTCTCTCCACAATTCCATTTCATTGTGGATGGTAAGATGATGTTTTGTATGGAATGCAACCAATACATTTTAAACATGCGCATAAACTTTCTTCACAAAACTCAGGTATATTGTCTGAGACCAAAGTTTTAGAACACCATTTCTTAAAAACACTGTCCTCAACACTCACTTCACAATAGTGGCTTTTCTATAAGTGACTTTAGTAACTTCAGGCCAACCTGAATACAAATCAACTAATATCAGCAATAGGCCTATACCTTTAATGTAGGCATGATCCATAAGTACTCATGTCTGCAGTTCCATTTCCTTTCACCGAGAGTGAATTTTAGTTTGTCTAAATTTCTTTATTTCTGCACATTTTGGGCATTTTTTAACATGCTCTTCCACGTCTCTTGAATAACCTGTTAGCATTCTTGCATAGCCAATATACCTCCATGTATATCATCATGCATGGCTTTAATTACTTTTCTCAGAGATAGTGGAGGTACTATGATATCTCTATTACATATAATTCTTTTTTCTATTGTCAATCTTTGTCTTTAACTCTTTATAAGGCCTCTTAGCCATAGAGCAATTACTCTATGGATTTCTTTTTATTCTATCCATAAACCTCTTCAACACTGGATCCTACCTAGTTCCCAACCTAAGCTGATATAAGAGTAATACATCCGTTTCTATCCGGTGCAAAATCCTATCCTCACAATTTTCACTTGCTTCAACATTTTTACTCTCAAAATTTAACCAAGATATTGCATCCACATGTAGAATAGTATTTCCTTTAATATATATGATATCAAAGTTGAATGCCATAACCTTAATCACCCATTTTAATATCCTGGCAGATGTGACCTTTGGCAACTCTCTTCTGGGGTTGAATATAAATTCCAGAGGTTTATGATCAGATTTTAATAGAAATTTCCTTCCTAGGAAAAAATTTCTAGCTCTCTCCATGCTCCACACAATCATCAATGCCTCCTTTTCAATATTCGAATAATTCACTTGCCAATTTTAGTTTTGTAGATAAGTACATTACAGGGTGATCCTCCTGCGACAATATTGCAGCTATAGCATAGTCAATGGTATCAGTAATGTCAATTCATTTCTCTGGGTCAAAGATTTTAACAACTGGTTTGTTTATAAGTGCCTTTTTTTAATATCTCAAAAGCAATCTCCAGTCTTTTTGTCCATTGAAACTTGGTATTATTCTTCTTTATTTCATTAAACGGTTCCACAAGGTCACTATATTGTGGTAGGTACCTGTTATAGAAATTGGTTAATCCTGAAAAAGATTCTCTTTTTTATTTCTGGGTGCAGTTATCTCTGATATCTTATTAATGAGTTTATCATTCAGCAATATACTGTCTTTGGATATTTGATATCCTCAATATGAAATTTTTTCACAATTAAACTTGCATTTATCATGTTTGTCATAACCACACTATTTAATTTTCTCCAAACTTGCTGTTTTACTTTTAAGCTTTTCTTTACTGCACACACGGATGCTAATATCATCCTGATATACAATTATATTTTTAACCCCCTTTAAAAAATGTGATGAAATTTTGGAAAATGTGATTTGACATCTTTACTCCAAACAACAGATGATTCCAACTCATTAAGCTAATAGGTGTATTCATTGTGGTGACTTAAAATTTGCTATAAATTTTTATCTGATTACATGCTGACTTAAGATCAATATAGCAAAGTATTTCCTACCAGCAAACCCATGCATGTTTCAACGTTTGTCAATGGAAATGAATCTGAACAGACCTGGTGATTCATGCCCACCTTATAATCACCACAAATTCTCAAATATCCATTGCCATTGTTTATCGCCACAATGAGTGAAGTCCAATTGCTACCACCCTGGCTGACTTTTTTTAATATTACTTGTTCCACCATTTTGTTCAGCTTAGCAACTACCAAAGGTAGCATGTGAACAGGAACTTTTTAGGCTTGATGGGTTGACTGCTTTCTTTAAGCCGAATACTTACCTTGTATCCCTTTCTAAAAGACAGTGGCTTTTGATATTTTCCACCACTGTGATGGGTATTATCTAGAATCTCTTTTTTGCTTTCAAAGCATCCAAAAATTGACCCATAGAACTGTTTCAACTGGAGATTACTTGGGTCTACCCTTTCTTTCCCCAAAATTCTTCAGTATCAACATAACATCACTTTCAGTATCCATCTGTATGAGTAAAGTTACTCTGTTCAACTTCATCATTTACTTACTTTTATCTTGTTCTTTTATCTCAAATACTTCCATACTTTCAATCAGCAGATCTATATTTTTCCACTTTTTCCACTTAAAACACCATTTCCCAAAGGCCAGACACTTATTTTTGCTCTTTTCACGTTCCTTATTGTAATATCTCCATGCAATTAAGCTTTTATTAGCACTGTAAATCTCCATGCTGCTTTCAGAGGCATTAAATTTTTGAATTGATCCCAATTGTGGTAAGAACTTCATACATGCTTTCAGATTCATATTGTGAGCTTGAAGCCACTCTAGAATTTTATGCTTGTACAAGATGTCAAACATTTCTTCAATCAGTCTTAGCAAAATTAGCTTGTCTTTGATAGACATTTGTTCCAAACCCATACTTTCAAACTCACAATATCTAAACATTTCTTTCAATCGCTGTACATACTGCTTAATAGTTTTGTCTGGTCTCTGTTCACTTTTGAGAAATTTAGTTCTTTCCATTATAACCAATCTTTTCTTTGGTCATACATTTGCTTTTATGATGGCGGCAATTTCTTCACACATTGAATCTTCCAACACTTTGAGATAGACCATGATGGGGATTTTTTTTTATGGCCTCACACCCTGCTGAAGTCAGAAAGAAATCCGTAACTTCATTTTCTCCTCCACTAGCTTTGGTGTCTTTCAACATTTTTACTCTTGCCAATACTGTGAAACACCTAAGCCAGGTTTCTACATATTCAGGATCCTCCATCATGCTTAAGTAACAAATTGGTAACACTATATTGTTATGATAGATATTCTCTCTGACAGATGTAGTCTCTTCAAGAGAAGGTAACTCTCCCATAGGTATAGTGATACGACTTTTTATACCATACCTATTTTTTATATATCACTAGTTTTTAAAGATAGAAACAATACAAATAAGTATTAAAATGTTTTAATAAAACAAGACATCTTTTATTTTAGTGACAGTTTTGTCATATCAACCTCCTCTCTTGTCCTTGTCTGCCTAGATCAAAGAGGGGGACATGAAGACATCTGGAAAGAGACCAATATGAAGTGAACATCTTTGGTGCACTACATATCCCATTGAGCTATTTGTACTCCATAATGTATTGCTGTAAAGTGCCTCCTTTAAGCAAAAGGAGGCTCTACTGCCTCATTTGAAACTGAAATTGTCCTTCTACATTGGTTGTCAACTATTCAAACCTATTTCCTGATAACTTGGGAAGAAGAAAACAGTCCATGGATTACTCAAAGACATTAGTGCAAAGTGAATAAAAAGCTTGTCCCAAGCAAAGTTTAAACTTGGTTCAATGATTCAATTTCTTGTCATGCTAACCACTTGCATGTCATTTACATGATAGTCTTGTGACCATATACAAAGAAAGAATCTTTTTCTTTGTTTATCCATATCTTCCTACTACAACTGTTTACATTAAGTGAAGATTATTTAATTTTCAGGCAGCATCTAATATTCAAAAATCAGCAATGAGCACAAATACAAAAAAAAAAAAAATAACTCTGGCAAAAATCACATATTATCATTGGTTCTTGTTTCCATGTGGCAATATAGAAAAATATCTGAAAAATATTAGTGATAATTTTTATTTTTTACTGTCATTTAATTGAATTTAAAACTTCGAAATATGAAAAAACACAAAAATTTAACAATCTGTCATTGTTTTCAAATTTCAAAAGTTCTGTTGAAGTAAATTTGAGTTGCAACTTGCTAACTAATTTACATCACTTTACAGTTGAAATGGCTAGATGTAACCATAAGTTCTATGCTAACAATTTCTTCTATCACACTTCTCACTTGTGGAACTCTTTTCTGGCCACTTGCTTCTCAGTTAAGTGATCCTCAAAAATTTAAATGCAATGTCAATTGTTATCTTGTCTTAAATTCTGTTCCTTTATTATTCACTCTCTTTGATTGTGATTTTTCTTTCTCATATTCTCTCTCACTCAGTAACCCCTTGCATCTTAGTGGCTTTATTGCCTTGATTGGAGTGAAAGGATTAAAAAAAGTTGCTTTTGTTTTTATTTCAATGATTTCTTGTTTAAATTTGTACTGATAGTGAGAAAAACAACTTTTCACTTTTATCTTGATGGCTTGCACACTTGTTTCAGGTTAAAATCAATAACTATTTTTGGATGCTGGAAGAACATGCACACACTTTTTACTAAAGGAATAATAGTAATATTAATGATAATGATGAGATTAACTGTTTCCTTAGAATTTTGAATTGAACATGCAGAATCCATTGTGCAAGCAGCCAGAGCTACTTTCAGTTGAAATTTGTCAAATTTTTCTATTAAAACAATTCTTTAGAAAAACAGGTTTCTCAAGTCCAATAACTGTTATTGCTCTTTCCAATATTGATGGGGCTTTCCTTTCTAACCTTTTGTTTGAAGTAGTGTGAAATGTCAATATTTTGATTATGTCCTTATTATTTTCAAGTTCCATGTGTCATCCATTTCAGTTGTTGCTGTTATTAAAAGTCCTCAAGTGATGTGGTTTCTATTATTTGGTACAGTTCTTTTTTAGTGATTCTATCCATGACATTCACAGAACAATGGTCCTCACTAAGTCCTACAAAATTAATTCCCTTGAAGCTACTTTTAACCATTGATCTAAGAAATCGGTTGTATACAGCTACAGTTTAGATATTATTGAACAAGTTTAGCACTTTGCCTGACATCCATATAAAAGTCTTTATTTGACAAGGCTTTTTGAGAACATTACTCTAGTTTTTAATTTTATATTTTGGTTTTGTAACATCTTGCTTTATTGAACAAAATTACTATTAGTGCAGCCTGTTCAGTTCCCTTATATCCTACACTAAATTTGTTATAACTCATCTATATACTTAAGTGTTTATTATTTACTAATTGTACATCCTGAATGTTTATGATGGATTCAGGGTAGGTGCCATTATGGATTCCATTCTAATTCAGGATCAGAGCTTCTCTTCTGGAAAAGTTTTTTCTTTTTAGAACACTTGGTTGATGTTGTTTTTTCTTTTCTCTTTTTTTTTTTTTTTTTTTTTTTTTTTTTTTTGAAACTTTTTAAAAGTATTGTATATATTCTTGGAATAATGTATATTGAAAATAAATGTTCAGTTAACAAAAACAAATGGTTAAAATAACGCTTCTGTAAAATATTTTCTCACACCCACATTCTTTCTAATATAGTATACATATGGATAAAGACCAACTAGGTCATGGCTTACATTTATTTACCATTTATTTATTTTATTTTTCAACTTTATCAAAGTTGAGGACATCTGCTATGCATGTTTTATTTTTTAGCAAAATATAATCTCCAGTGGTCATGGTAGTCATGTTACTGATACTATCAAGAAATGTTACAAACTGAAAAATATTCACTCTATCTTTGGCATTGCCTGAAACATCAAAAAGAAACCTAAATGTATAGTGGATGTCCAATAGTTTTCATCTCCCCCCCCCTTTAAACCCATTTTAATCTACTATCATTGGATGCTGAACTTAGTGCTGTATCAATCTGTGATTAGACTATTCAACATATAACTTTTCTTTTATAGAATTTATCAAGATTTATAATTGCCCAATTGCAACATGAAATTGCTTGACTGGAATAATAACCAGATAAACTGGGATAGAATTATTTGAATGTTATATTTTTGTGAAATTTCTCTTCAGTTGGAAAAATTTCACTTTACCATGACAACCTCCTCTCTCCACTTTGGACTGACCCCCATCCAAAATCTTCACCAAACATCAGATTTAGTTTTTTGTAACCCTTAGTTGGGCTGAGAACTTTTTCAGGTCACTATTTGTTTTCTCAAAACATTTTATTTATTAATAAGGAGTGACCATCTTGATTATCAAGTAGCCTGGAGATAAAACAATGGGTGTGGTAACATTTCCATTGTGATGGTGCTATGGTACATTTTAGGCATAGGGATGGGGGAGGGTTGCATGGATTAATTTTTCTTAGGCTTTCTAGTCAAAGGCAGAATTTCCCTGGTCCTTGCTTCATTCTTATTGCCATTATTCATTCAAGAGGCCAAGAAAGGATGCCACATTACTTGATATAAAACCCTGACCTCTATCCCGTACAACTTGTGTCTACTTTTAAATCTCAAACAAATTTATTGCAAAAAGCCTATATTCATATGCTGAAAAATTGTCTGTATACATATTAGCATACAAATGCACATTCATATTTAGTGTGTGCATATGTGTACACACACACACACACACACACACACATATATATATATATATATATATATATATATATATATATACTTAAAATAGTGCATATTAGATCTATTGGTATGCATTTTCAAGGAATCTTAATATGATCTGCTGTCTGGCATATAACACCTAAATTAATCCCAAACTAAAAATAACTTAAATACTAATTTGCATTAAAAACAAGATAAAATTTCAAGAACATCATTTACTCGCTTTTGTTTATTAGACATTAACTTGTGTCATTTGGCATCGTCCATAGCTTGCCTAGACTTTTCTGCTAACCTGAAGAATATTTAAGACCATTCTTAAATTTAAAAATTTTGAAAACTAATAACATTTTTGCTCTTATATATAAATACTTGTTACAAAATAAAATCCTTCCATTTGCTTTGATAAAATCCCTCACAGGACAAAATACATTGGCTAAGATAAGTTTTCCTTTCTGTCTTTATTCATATATATATATATATATATATATATATATATATATAGTGTGAGGAATATAAATGTCTCAGCTATGTATGCAAGTCTTTTTTTTTATATATATATATATATATATATATATATATATATATATATATATATATATATATATATATATAAAAAAAACGGACCACTTTAAGGTACCATTACAATAATTTATTTCACCAAAATCCTTTTTGAAGGACTCGGATGGTACCTTAAAGTGGTCTGTTTTTTTCATTAAATATTAGCTCTGTATTCACATTGAGCTCTCAGGATTTCATCCTCCTTGAATTACCCATTCGGTTTACCAAGTTCTTCGTAATTTAAAATATATATATATATATATATATATATATATATATATATATATGTGTGTATATATATATATATATATATATATATATATAAAATGTCTTAAAATAATTGTCAGACTTTGTCCATTTCAAATAAATATATATATATAAGGTTAATGGTCAGGGTTGAATCAGACCAGGAAACAGTAGTATTAAAGTGTAAAAAGAATAAACTAAAATAACATGTAGAGTGTTGAATTGTAAAAAAAAAATCATATATATGCAGAGAGAAATTTGTATATATCCATTAATTAAGCACTTAATTACAGGCATGCCCCTTTTCATGTGAGATATATATATATATATATATTGTTTGATTTGTAATCATCCAAGCAGAAAATGTACACATACTCACAATGTGAACAGTCACCTAAGTAAATGTAGACCCCTAATCTTTGCACATATTAAAAATGTTCATGTCTTTGCAGACATAAAGACACTGCCATAAAACAAGAATAATGTCCCCAAATCAAACACAAATCCAATTATTACCTTTATGGTTAGACCAGGATGTGTGGTGGGGGGGTATAAAGGAAGTAAATAAACTGCATATAATTTTTGGTTTTCCTTCTAAACAGGCATTGTCCTACTCTGTGGCTATTTTGAAATGTCAACTTGGAATAAATGCTACTGCTGAAAAACTGTTTCATCCCTATCTTCACCTTTCTCATAACACATGGCTGCAATAAATTGCCATAACAGAATTTGTTTTTAAGGCTGAGATAAAAGAAATGACAAAAAATTTCCAAGTAGATGATTCCTAACAAAAGCATATATTAAATTTCTTCATCCTGAAATATGTCCATGTGTTTTCTGATAAAACTTTCCTCTGAAACTGGTTTCACTGATTTGTCAGTTCAGATTTTGTTGTGGAATCGATTCTTAATAACTTCCCCTTGGCATTTGCAGTTCCATGATTTTAAAGGCAACAAAAATATTTTTCACTTTTGAAAGTCAGTGTATAGCAAATAAGCTCAACTTTGTACATGACAACAAAAAAAGATTTTACTGAGTGCACTTTGAGGAATTAAAAAACACTTTGCATAAACAATGGCTATTTCTGTAAGTATTAGCATTGAGGACACACTAGCCTCAAAGATGCACCCCAATTTTGACTAGAAAAAAATTTGGTAAAGGAAATAGAACCTTTACTCTGTATGCTGCAGGATATATTTTCCAGACTTGTTTTGGCATATGTGGTGGGGATAATATCTTCAATATTAGGATAATTTTATTGTATGTTAACGGCAAGGATGATTCCATGAAAATATCGAAAAGAACGTGTTACTGCCTGCCAATAAGATTAATATCAAGAAAAATACAGTTTTGTTTACAATTTTAAATTTGTTTACTATTTTTAATATTACTATTACTTGACAGAAGATTTTGAATAAACCAGATATTTTTTTACCTTATTCAAAATTGAATTTCTTTTTACTAAATTGTCTTCTGCTTTGATTTTCACTTTCATGTACATGATTGAACAAAAATCTCTCTCTCTCTCTCTCACACACACACACACACACGATAGGATTAGAAACAAATAGGAAATATTCATAAGGTTAACATGTTTTGCTTTTATTAAAGCTTTATCAGAAAATGAAATATAAAGGGGGAAATTCTGGTATTTTTATTTTTGTTTGTTTTTCATTAGTTAAGCAGACCTCACACGCATCTGTCCTGTCAAGCAGCAATCATGTATAATTCATGTGTGTATGTGTATAATTCTAGTTTGTCAATGCGGGCTTCAGATGATGTGTATTATTTTGTATGCATCTAGTAGGCATTTTTATCCATGTTTCATGGTTGCCCACATGTTTATTTGGGGGATATTTTGTGTGACGGTGAAAGAATTTAAGTTACACCGGTTATGGTTGTAGGTAGATATATCTTATATATTTAAAGTATAGATTTTATAAATGTAGGTGATATAATACAGTGGTGTTTGACTTATGTTTATAGATGACAAAATGATTATCAGAATTCCCTCTATTTCTTGCATAATGTATTTTGTTCTTTTCTAATTAGGGTGGCATTTATAAAATCAAAGTTATGGCCTGTTTTGTTTCTGTGTATTATGAGCTAATTTAAAGGTTTGTTCCAATGTAAGTCCCTCTTATGCTTGTAGATACAGACCTAGATTTCTAGGTCTTTCACCAATGTAGCTCTTCTTACATTGCAGGCATTTTATGCCACAATTCCTAGCATCTGATGTGGCTTTTAGAGCCACATCAGATGCTAGGAATTGTGGCATTTTATTTTCTTCCTAACTATATATCTCTGTCTTAGAGATCTTAGTGTTTGCAATAACTAGTTTTTCAAATTTTATTGATAGTTTTATATATATATATATATATATATATATTTATTTTAAAGAGAAGAGAGAAACTGCAAACATTTTGGTTATAATGTGGATTTTTTAAAATATATATTGTACATTATTTTCCATACTTTTGCTACACGCATTTCTGGTCTTGCGACCTTCATCAGGCAAAGAGTGGTTATTTCCACATATTATTAAAAGAAATTAATTTTGTTATGTTTTCCGATGTTTAAGAAAAATGTGGTTTACTACTATACACAAACGACTGGTTAAACATCGGAAAACATGACGGGAAATTAATTTCTTTTAATATGTGGAAATAACCACTCTTTGCCTGATGAAGGTCACAAGACTGGAAACACATGTAGCAAAAGTATGGAAAATAATGAATAATATATATTTAAAAACTTCCACATAACTAAAAATGTTCACGGCTTCTCTCTTCTCTTTAAAATATACATTTTCCTCTTGTTGGAACAACGATAACCTCTCCCCTCTATCTCTCTCTCTCTCTCTCTCTCTATATATATATATATATATATATATATATATATATATATATATAAAATAATAGGAAAGAAATATGAGATTTATAATTCAGAATTCTTAGCATTGTTTTATATTTTTAAAACACAGTGCTTGATACAACTGTAAAGCATAATATTAAATATATTATAATATATATATCACACAAACTTCTTTCCCACCAGATACTGAGATACTTCAGTGGGCTGGTCTATCAAACATTGTGTTTATGATCATAAAGCATGTACTCAAATGGTCTGGACACTTGATCCACTCAATGATAAGACTTCAGAAGCATGCTCTCTATAAAAAGGTTTGAAGGGCAAGCACCTGCATTATAAACCCCATAATCATAAAGATTTTTCAAAAGATTCCTTTAAGAAGGTAGAGATAGATGCAAGTGCCTGAGAACAATCCTGCAATCTGGGGAGGATATTGGTGGAACATTGTTTCCAATGGTGTAAAGGATTTTTAGGAGAGATAAATTTATCATTTGGACATAAAATGGAAAAGAGAGATGGTTAGAACTGAGGGATTATTTGTGATATCTGTGGTAGGATATGGTTACTGAAGTCTGCTCTTATCAGCTATAACCAGCACCATGCAAATCACAACACTGTGCACTATTATAACGTTCAGAAAAGTTTGGTATATAATAACTGTAGTCAGATTTGAAAATCCTCAAGTGGACATGCTTTTAGTAGTAAACTTATATGAACCACATGCAGGTTGAAATGCAAATCTCTTGTTGGGTTCAAACGTCACATGGAAACATTAAAAAATGGTTAAGAAAAACTAATTGGTATAAAAAGAGGTTGTGCTTTTCACAAGTTCGCATTCCATGATTTTATTATATATATATATATATATATATATAACTGTGAACCTAAAGAGCCAGGCAAACCTACCTAGGTTTAACCTATGCGGATTATCAGAGTGTGTATATATATATATATATATATATATATATATATACACACACACACAGGTTTATTATTTTATTAAATAACACTGATGAGGTCTGTTTATTCAACTGATTCAAGTGTTTTACATTGAAAATTGAAACTTACTGTCCAAAGTTGATTTTTTTCCTCATTCAAGTACTTCCAACTGTCGCAGTCATTGTCAAGAATTATGGGTGATCTGTACATTAAGCAAGAATGTATTTGACTGAATTTTGGTGTTTTTAGATTGCTGGAATTAGAATTTGTTACTTAAAGATGATGTCATCTATAACAGTCAAATATAAAAGCATATATCAAGTTTTTATTTATATATAAGTGAACATTGAAGTCAACACTCAGAGGCAACAGGCTGTTTCATGCTAGACACAATCATCAGGCTGCCTGATATATATATATATATATATATATATATATATATATATCATAATAGTCTAGAACAAGAATCCTCAACAGAATGCAGAAAGCACTAGATGGCCATTTCATCCTTTTTGGGACTCATGTTAAGATTAAGTCCTTTGCATGTGCATCAAGACAGATTTATTCAGCTCTTTTATCCTGTAATGATCTTAACCATTGAGACCTCATTATGTCTAGATTATAAATCTGGCTGAGCTGTTATGCAAAATGAACTCTTTATTGAATTGAGGCAAGTATCTTATTTCTCCTTTCTCTTGTAGTAACAAAATGATGCTTGAAATACTGGTAGGTAGAAAATTGAAGCCCTTATCTTATAATCTGCCTTATCTCTGATACTGTAATATTATCCTTGATTTCATGCATACAGAAAACCTAACATGTAACAATAGGTTATTGATGAAAAATAGTTTTTGTCTGAGTCAGCCAAACATTTGCAGTTATTTCAGATCTGATTGCTTAACCTAAAGTATTGTCAAAGCAGATCCTTAAAAAAAAAATCATATTTAATTAATCTAATTTGGATTTAGGCATCCCTCATGAAATACTTTAAAAAAAAAAATTAAAAAAATAGATAATCTCTTGGAAAAATTGGTTGCTTTATTATTTAATATCGGTGATTGTGCCTGATCTTTATGTATATTCATTTGTTATGGTCATACAAGTCTTGATACTGAGAATTGAACCTGCTTTGTTTAACCATAGCAATATATCATTAGTAAGTAAGAGAGATCAAGTTTCTAATAGATTTTTTTTTCTTTGGATATTTTTATTTTTAGAATTCTTGCAATTGCAAAACATTTTTGATGGTAGTTATAAAATTTTTTATTCCCTACCAAATCTAATTTCTTGTATCAAACAAAAATCTAATTAGTAGGAATAGCAAGTGATTATAGGCACAAAATAACAGAACAAGTCTCGACCACTGTATAACATTTTTAAAGGAAAAATATTTATTATACAATTATGAAAAAGCTACAAATACAAAGTTTGCACACAAATCTCTTTTTTTGTGCCTATTAAGGTAAGAAATTTCTGATAAAAAGGATTACCATCAAAAAATGGAAAAAAAAATACGATTTTGGTTTAGAAAAAAGACAAGTAATTCAAGAAGGTAGAAAAAAAATGTGCAACTACCTTTCAGAAAAAACAAAAACACCTTTTACTTGCCCCACGAGGACATATGGTAATTTTAGAAAAATCCCTTTTAAATTCACAGAATTCATGCTTGGGTAAATTTCTTAGAATTCTTTTCATTTTTTGTTGTCTAACTGCAGGAAAATTTTCACTTGAACTTCAAAGTTTTTTAGTCTCTCTGCAGTTGGATTGTAACTGGTACTTTCTTGATGCTCTCTTCTTGATGTCAAATACCTTCTGCTCCTTGATGTTGATTTACCTTGTCCCCTTATTGTCAAAATGTCTTCACTTTTTGTCCATTGACTTGAGCTCTATATATTTAGAAAATTAGGCTCACAAGGCCCCTATTCAGGTTGTTACTAGGGTTTGAGATCACATTTCTCATTGGTCAGTATATACGAAAATGTTTGTGTAGACATTCCTGTTTTTTTTTTTTTATTTCTATCCTAGATTATAAAATTTTTTTTTCCCTACCAAATCTAATTTCTTGTGTCAAACATAAAAACCTAGTAAGAATAGTAGGTGTGATAATAGGCATAAAATAACCAAAACAAGTCTCAATCACTGCACAATGTTTTAAAGGAAAAAGGTTTATTACACAATTACAAAAAAAGGTACAAATACAAAGTTTGAACAAAAATTACCTTTTATGTGCTTATTAAGGCAGGATAACAATTTCTGATAAAAAGATTATCATTGAAAAATGCAAAAAAAATTAAAAGTTTGGGAAAATACAAAGATTTTGAAAAAAGAAAACAATTCAAGAAAGTAGTTTAGTAAAACAAAGGTGCACCGCTTTTGAGAAAAATGAAAACACCTACTCTTACTTACCCTATGAGCATGTCTGGGACATATAGTAATTTTCGAAAAATCCCTTTTTATATTCACAATTTGTGCTTGGAAAAATTTCTCAGAATTCTTTTTTATTCTTTGTTGTCCAACCAAAGGAGAATTTTCACTTGGATTTCAAAATTCTTCAGTTTCTCTGCAGTTGGATTATAACTTTATGCCTTCTTGATGCCTTCTGTTCCTTGATGTTGATTTACCTTGTCCCCTTGCTGTCAAATTGTCTTGTCCCCTTGCTGTCAAATTGTCTTGTCTCCTGTTCACTCTATTGTTTCTGTAAAATGAGCTCACAATGACCATATTCTGGTTCTTACAAGGGCTTGAGACCACGTCTCTCATTGGTCAGTATATACAAAAAAATAATTTTCCATAAACTGGAAATGGATCCTTCACAAATTTGGTGGCTTTTAACCCCTGAGCCCAAAAAGATATACAAGTGTAGCAATTTTTTACACAAACCGTCAGGCCTTCATAAAAATACACTTTTGCTCAAAAGAACGTGTACTAAAAAACAGCCTAGATGATTCAACATTTATTCAAGGCTAACATATTTAAAGTAGTAAAAATAAAATTTCTATCAATTTCAATTTACATATTATTGTCATGTAAAGCATCGATACAAGATTGAGTAAGGTTACTGTTTTATATATATATATATATATATATATATAATATCATATATTAAGGTCATGTAAAGATATCGATACAAGATTGAGTAAGGTTACTGTCAAGTTGAGGCCATATTGAATACAACTTCAATTTACTGTATTGGTATCTTGAGTACCACTGTTTAAGGGAGTGTTTCATTTGTTTTACTACCAAGTCTTACTAAAATGACAAAAACCCTCACTAGTAATAACCTTGTTATATTAGCTTATATTTCATTATTAGAAATCCTTTGTAAAGAATGCAGTTTTATTATTTATTAATATTTTAGGACAATTATCCCTATTCTTATATTTTTTTCTAAATAAAATCTTGAAATTATTTATTTCTTAAGCTAGTTAAAACGATGAAAAATATCATTGTAATCTCATCAATAATAGCATCCCTCTTTTACATGTCAATCTTAATGTATACAGCTGTAAAATAGGATTTCTGAAGCAATAGCATAAATATTTTGCACTGAAGGAGTGGCTCCACTTTTAAACCGTTCTTTATCATTAAAAGGACATTGAAAGTCAGAAAAAACATTTTTGCTTTTTTGCAATTTTTATTGCGTCATGAGCAAATCAATAGATAACTCATTTGCTGACATTGTTTCTTGGTACAATCAATAAACTTTTCATTTTGGTGTGTATATATATATATATATATATATATATATATATATATATATATATATATAAAAAATAAAGATGCAATGTGATTGGTCCTGACTTGGAGTTTCAACTCCAGTCATTTTTCTCACTGATGTAATGTGGCTTCCCTCTCTTTTTTCTATAAATATTTTCACAGCATCTGCTCTGTCGAGCTATTTACAACGCTGCCCTGTCTACATGAATTTAAGCATGCTACTAGGTTGACATCTCAATCCCACCCTTTTGCTGTCAAATCCGTTAAATTCTACTCAGTTTCATTTCTCACACTTCTTAACAGTGGAACTTCCTTCCTCTTACTTACTCCCCTGATAACTATAATCTTTAAAAATTTAAATGTAATGTCAGTCAACATCTTCTGTTGCCTTATCCCTGTTCTTTTTATCCTCCTCCATTCCATTTTTTTAATCCTTTCCTTAACCCCCCCCCCATACCCAGTCTTTTCTCTTACTTACACTCTCTGTAGCCCCTAGTATACTAGTGGCACTCATACCTTACTTGGAGTCAGTCAGTTATGTGCCATGCTTGATATGTGCTTAGGCAATCATGTATCTTTTGATATATGACTGACGAGGTAGATTTTTTCCCACAGTAGGTTGCTATTTCTTTCTGCAGTAGACCAGTTGCCATCCAAGGCTATAGAATCTGGTCTGTCTTGCTATTTACTCATTGGTATTGGGAGAAGAGGAGGATTCATACCTTTCCCAAGGGTATTAGCACATAAGTGAATGTAATGGATTAGACTGGAATTTGAACTCTGTTCTCTGATTCCTCAATCCAAGCCACTATCCATTATTCTATCCTGCCTCCACTTGCTTGGGGTGAAATGCTTAAAAATATATATACATATATATATTCATTTTAAAGAAAAGTATCTGTTCCTCCCATGAATGAAATCATTTGATATACGTTTTAAAAATTGTTACTGTAATTTTATTTGACATACAAGAATTTACCTCAATGTCATCTGTCAAAGTTTGTAAGTCAAATGTAACCTTTTTAAAAAGGTTTTTCACATATGAGATGTAAGGTAATTCTATGAGTCACTTTGTGTGGTAGAGAAGTGTCTCATTGTATGCCATCAAATTTAACAATATGAAATGATTCCCCTTGAAATATTTGAGGCACAAACCTTTTTGTTATCATTTAGTTATTCAAAAATTATTTACATTTACAGACTTTTCACAATTTTGTGAAGGTATTACTTTCTGTTCAAATATTTTGGTTCCATCAGTTGTTTTGTAGACACTAGAATTGGATGTAAAAATTTGTCATTTTAAAAGTTTAGATGAATCTGTCAGTTATTAATTATTTTTACTTCTTTTTTTTTTTTTTTTTTTTTTTTTTTTTTATGTACCAAACTTTGTTGTAATTGGTGCCATCTTAGTTGTTATTGTCACAGTGTTTCAGTCATTGTCCATTTCCAGCATTCTTTAGTCTCTTGTCCTTTTGGAAATTTCAAAAGCAAGCCCTTATTAATCAGTGGGGAGGGTTCTCATTTTGTTGTTCATTGTCTCCTATTAGTTAATTCATTCTCATATCAGTTGTCTTTTCTATTGAACCAGAGTATAACTTATAACTTTTTTTTTACATAAACAATTCAAGGGATTGAACTGGGAACCACTAGATAAGGGACACACACTAATCCAAGCAAATAGATGGATTATTTCTTTATAAATATTTATTTCTTGAAAATCATCTTTCTAAAACATCGTTATGGAAACATCAAATAAAGAATGTTTATATTCATTTTCAATCTGCACCATTATTGCACGATAGTTAAGTAAGCAATTCAAGAAATGCAATGAAAATTGGCAAGAATAAAATGAAAGAAATTGGAGTCAAAAATTAATAATCATTGAGTAATTAGCTATTTTTAATGTTTTTTTTTGGGGGGGGGGATCATTTCACCCCAAGCAAGGTGATAATGCAACTAAGATGCAAGGGGTTTACTGAGAGTAAATAGAATGAGAAGACATTAGTGTCGAGAAGGGCAGAATAAAGGAACAGGATTCAGGAAGACAAAAGATGTTGATTGTCATTGCATTTAAATTTTTGAAGATTTTAGGTCACAGGGAAGCAAGATATCAGGAGGGAGTTCCACAGGTGAGATGTACAAGAAAAGAAACTATTAGAATAGAGCACACACTGTTGCATCTAGCTCATTCAACAGTAAAATGGTGAGACCAAGTTACCAATCTAGTAGTATACTTCAATTCATGCAGTCGAGGTATCAAGGAAGGAAAGCCCATCAGAACAATTACCATGAAAATATTTGTAAAACAAATGGCAATGGGAAAGTAAGTTAGGTCAAGATGCCAGGTTAGGACTGATAATATTACAGACCCTTCCTTGAATTTTGTCAAGAATCTCTCGATATATAGTAGAAGCACCAAAACCAGATATGGTAGCAGTATTCACTGTACAGACAAAGAGTGGATTTATAAATGTGCAAGATGGATTAATAATACAATTAACAGAACTTCAATTGGGAAAATTTTGATTTTTGCTGAACAAATTATTTTATCAAAAGTTTTTTTTTTGTTTTTAGATGCTTCTTTTAAATGTACACGGTGCGATGGATAAATTGTCGTCTAAATGATGCAAAAATGTAAATAACACTGACATCTGATTTTAACAGATACATTTACCAAAATTACACAAAAATATCTTGAAGTACTAAAGAGTAAATTTAATAAAATCACCATTGGCTTCAACCACAGCCTACAGACGACTTTGGAATCTCCTGCAACTCTTCTGGATGGTCTCCTTGTTTAAGTTGGTGAATGCTGCACCCCACATATATTAATCAAGGGGGTTAGTCTGGAGAGTTAGGTGGCCAGATGTAAGGGATGATATGGTTGCAGAAATTGTCTAATAGCTATAACTGGGTTCTTTTGTTTGTGTGGCATGGTGCAGAGTCCTATTGCCAGACATAGGGTCTTCCAGCAGTCACACTCTTGACTCAGTGCAGCATTACCTCCTCAAGGCACTTGATGTAGTCCTCCATGTTGAATCTGAGACACTGTGGAAAGATAAATGGAGGCACAACACCACTAGTGATCACTCCAAACATCCTTAGACTCCTTCAACTCTTCACAAATCCTCTGCACTTTCCTCAGATTGACACCCAAACACTCTGAAATATTCGGATTGGAGCCAAGCAGTACAGCATGCCGTTTCAAAACTTCTTGCAGAGTGAATTGCGTCATGGTGCTCTTTTTCTCACAGACGGTGCCCAACTGACTTTACTATACTGTGCAATTGACAAAATTCAAAAAAACAACACACAAGAGAAATTAAAAATATATATAAAATGGCAACAATTTAACCATCGCTCAATATGTGTGTGTGACTTGGAATAAAATTGACTTTGTTTTTTTAAAGAAATGATGGGATGATTATTTATTTTTTATTTTTCTTTTCTTAGCATTCAAAAAAAGGCAAACATTGGTTTGAGTTGCAAATGCAAGATCGGCGTTCATACTTATTAGCTGCCGAAAATGAAACTGAACTTGAAGAATGGATGTCCGCTTTCAGAGCTGTGATAAACGCCAATGAAACCAGCTCCCAAGCATCAGTGGAAAGGTCAAGCATTGATGGTGAGTCATTTTGTAAACACTGACTCAGGGTGTGTCAGGAATACCCTTCTCTTCTGGGCCTAGGGGAGGGGAATGATTCTTTAATGTTGGTCACTACTATTTTCATACTTTTATTTCTATTTTCATTTTTCTTTCTTTTCATGATTTACACAAGAAATATTTGCCTCTGCCTTTGTTCATTTTTAGTAATAAAAAAAAAAAAAAAACCCGGTGTATGTCAGAAAGCAGATGTCGTCATATCAGCTTGGTTGCATGAAGTTTAGTGTATTTACAAATTAATTGAATAAATTTGAAAGATTCAGAATGTGAAGTCAAATTTTTCTTTTTTTTTTTTTTTTTTTTTTTTTTTTTTTAAGGCAATTTACCCCAAGCAAGGAGGCAGGAATGCCACTAGCATACAATGGGTTAAAGAGCATTGAGAACAAGAGTAAAGAGGCATGTTTGAGGAAACAATACAGAGAAGGGCGGGGAACAAGCTCAGGGTGTCAGATGTCAATTGACATTACACTTGAATATTTTAATATTATAGCCATCAGAGAAGCAAGTAAAGAGAAGGGAGTTCCACAGATGGGAAGTGCGGGACAAGAAGCTGTTTGAAAAGAAGAGATGATTACATTTAACAGTTTTGACAGTGAAAGGGTGGGACAGATGCCAGCCTGGTAGCTCATTTAAATTCATGATGTCCAGGAACCAGCTAAAGTAGCTTGTCAGAACAGTTGCTGTGAAAATATTTGTAGAAGAGACAGAGGGAAGCCACAGCACATCTGTGGTCTAGCAATTGTAGACTAGATGTCAGATCAGGACCTATCATATTGCATATTCATCTCTGCATTTTGTCGAGGACCTTAAGACGTACAGCAGAAGCACCAGACCATATATGACAGCAATATTCCATTCAAGGACGGATGGTTGATTTATAGATTTGAAGGAAGGCCTTGGACAAGAAAAATATTTTGGCATGACACAGAAAGCCAACTTTCCTTTGTGGTAGCTTTTTGTGCCACTTGAAATGTCTGTTAGCATTGTCATTTTACTTTTTTTTTTTTTTTTTTTTTTTTTTTTTTTTTTGAATCTGTATTACTTTTTACCTTCACAGGTAAAACTCATCATGCCACATAGACTGGGACAAATCATTCCCATTCCCTTCATATTCTATTAGTAAAAAGGAAGTTTCATTTGAATAGCTTCTTCCTGAAAGCTTTTGCTTTATGGAAAAGACTCCCAAGAGGATGCTTCCCTGATGACTCTTCAAGTCTAGAGTCAACTGTCATTTTTCCTACATAGCTTCATAATTTGCTCTTCTTCCCTCCTCCTCCTCACATCCAAAAAATAACCTCATTCAGTAATCCTCTACCTTGAATGGCTCTTGGGCCTTCTATTGATTTATACAAATCAATAGACGACCCAAGAGCCATTCAAGTAATAAAATAAAATAAAACCTCAGACAGATGGATAGGGTAACATTTATCAGTGCAGAATGTGAATTTGGCATAAGTTCAATTCCCACTCAGTTTTGTTTTGTTTACTTCACACTAATACCTGTGGGGAAGACATGAATTTTCTTTCCTCCTGATATGTGATAGCAAGGCATGCTAGTGTCTCTTGCCTCAAGAGGACAACCAGTCTAGGAGAAGGAAAATTTTGAATTTAAAATCAGCCTGAAAAAGTGATGGCTTTTATCAGGCTGTCTTGCCCAAACACATACCACTGCTAGTATTGTTGTAGCATACATCCTTTTCTTAAGGTATAGGGGGTCTCGTAATGTAACATCACTTCTACAGCCTACTTTCACTACTTGTTAGATTGTCTCAAAAAATAAAATTATTTTATTTCAGGTATCAGTTTAACTTCAGCTCTGCAGTGATTGCCCTCATAACTGATTGAATTTCTTAATTTTAACATTTTCAACTCTTGCATTTTTTAAATTTTCGTATTATTCTTTTTAAATTTATTTTATAAGTAACTTTAATTATTTCATGCATGCATTTATCACAATAACAAAGAAAAACACTTAAAAAAAAAAAAAAAAGATCTGTTGCTAAATGAATCAAAAACTGGGGGTGTTGGCACATGATTTAATGCTGGGTGTGAGTTCAAAGCCTGGGTCTGTAGTCTGCTAAATGGCTGGTGTACATGTGTAATGTATATGTTGATACCATTGGGTGTGATTTAAAGTGGCTAATGTTTTGAATAAAAGAAAATAGTACTCCCAAATTAATTAACCATGCAATATGATAGATACCAAATGTGAACATGTGTTAATTTCTGCACTCTTTAAATGTTGTTCCATTTAATAAATGAAGAAACCATTTGAAAATTTTCAGTTTTATTAATTTGTCAAGACCATTCGATAAAATCAGGACTGACATTTAAAAAAAAAATAATAATGTAAAAAAATATACACAATTAGGGAGTAGATAGAAGTTATGATTTAAACATCCTCTCAAACTGAAGGTTTCCACTTTTGGATTGATTAAGATAATTATTTTATTATATGATGTAAATATTCAAAGAACATATTGAGGAATCAGACAAATATGGGTTTTTGCTTTATAATGATTTCCACCAGAAAATACACTGTCTACAAAAACATCTGTCAGTGAGTAATTCCCATTTCTCTATTTATTTCTTGATCCATGGATGAAGGACACAAGCATGTCCCAAAATTCCAAACTTAAAATCTTTCTTTCTATACTTCATTTCTGTCATATGATTAATAATTATTTAATAAATGTTTATCATCCTGATTATATTGGTACCCTTTCAATATTCCTTGTTTTACTAACTAACCTATATATATATATATATATATATAAAAAGTGAACATTGAAGTCAAGTCAACTCAACTCTCAGAGGTGGAGGGCTGTTTCATGCCGGACACAATCGTCAGTGTTCACTTTTATATTTACATAAGCTCTATCTCTGATATTGAGCACTTAAATATAGCATACCTTAAAATTATATTTCTTTATATATATATATATATATATATATATATATATATATATATATACACACACACACATTAGGCAAATGAATGACAAAGTGGGTAAAATTCTGCAACGTGTTTCATCCTCTAGGACGACTTCATTTATTGAATTAAAGTAAATGATTTTTGTTGATGGAATCACATGTGTAGAAAGGTTGGGGTAAATATAAAATGCAAGAAATGGTTATAATTATGCAAAAGAAAATGCTGAAGAGTTAAAATTTCAGTGTTCCAAAATCTTCACTACTTCCTATTGGTTATTGGGTCATTATTATAGTCAACACTTATGTTTTTATATCTCTCCATCCTTCCTACACACACACACACACACACACATATATATATATATATATATATATATATATATATATATATATATATATATTTAAGTTATGAAGAACTTGGTAATCCGTATGGGTAATCCCAAGGAGGATGAAATCCTGAGAGCTCAATGTAAATCCAGAGCTAATATTTAAAAGAAAACAGACCACTTTAAGGTACCATTATAATAATTTATTTATTGTACCATTATAATAATTTATTTCACCAGAGTCCTTTACGAATTCGTTTCATTTCATTGTTGGAAGTGCTATCTGATGATCCGGCGTCCTTTTAAAAGGACTCTGGTGAAATAAATTATTATAATGGTACCTTAAAGTGGTCTGTTTTTCTTTTAAATATATATATATATATATATAATATAATTCCATTAACCAAAAACATTACTTTGGTCCAGTGAAGTCCTTCTTGCATCATCTTAGTGGCTTTCACTCCTTGCTTGGGATGAAATGATTAAAAAATAGAAGGAAGATGGTGTGTAAAAAAAACCCTTTTTGCTGAACCACTCATTATATTTTCATCTATGCAGGCGTGACAAATTAACAATTTGCTTTAGATATGTTAAAGGACATGACTTAAATTAGTTTGCTTCAGAGTTGTTTTTTATCATTAGTATTGTTATCAAATTATTTCACAGTTAACCTTTTACTTAAAGGCAGATTTCTTGATAAAACCAATTTTCTCTGTTTCAAAGTATTTAGATTTTTTTTGTCAGAAAAGACTCTTTTTCCAAATTCAGAATCCATTCAAATGGCTAAAGTTAAATATTAAAACTGACCTAAAAAATACTTGAATCACAAATCATGTGCCCAAAGAAAAAAAAGCTTCACCCACTAATGTATCAAAGGGGTAAAGGAGTAATGAAACTCAAGATAACAAGTTTATCTGTATTTCTTTTGTTGCCATCATTTTCCACACACTTTTCCTTTCATAGATTTTTTTTTTTTAAATAATTTCACAGCAAGTAAAGCTACTAAAATACGAAGGGGTTATTGGGAGTGGAAGAGAATGAGAAAAATTTAGTGAGAAAAAGGACAATAAAAGAACAGGATTCACGAAGGCAGTATATAGCAATTGACATTGTATTTAAACTTTTGAAGTCTGTAGCTGGTAGGCAAACAAGTAACATGGACGAGAATTCCAAAGGTGAGAACTGCAAGAAAAGAAACTATTAAAATTGAACATGGACTAGATCTACCTATTTTCAACAGTAAAATGATGCAAACTGGTAACAAATCTAGTAGTGTGTTTAAATTCATGAGGTTAAGGTACCAATGAGGAAAGTTCATTAGAACAACTGCCGTGAAAATATTTATAGAAAAGACAGAGGGAAGCTACATCACGGGAATGAAAAATGACAAGTCGAAATGCCAGGTCAGAACTGATAACATTGCAGAGCATTCTTTGGATTTTGTCAAGAAGAATCTCTCTCTCTCTATATCTATCTATATATATATATATATATATATATATATATATATATATACATATAAATATAGAAAATATAGTTTTGAAAACCCTCAATTTTTTTGATTTGCTAATCAAAAATCTACTACAAACATGGACTTCTGCCAACAAAAAAATGCACAGATGCAGGTCCTGAAAAAAACCCAAAAAAAAACCCTGAGTAACTTTTTGAGCTCAATATATATATATATATATATATATAGAGAGAGAGAAGAACTAGACCAGCTAAGCTATGGCAACAATATTTAATACATGGACAAGTGATAGATTTACAAATGTGCAAGATGTATACTGATGATAAAAATTGTTTGGCATGACACTGTGAGTCAGCGTTCTTAACAGCAGACCTAGCAATTGATTCAATCACTCCCTTTCATGCCAGTAGAAAATGTGAGTTGCTATCCTGGAGGTTAGCATCAGCCATGCTGATGGAGGGCAAAAATGGTTCTCTATAATGATTAAAGGATATCAGTTTCAGGTTGGAGGGATTAAAATTTAGAAGTCCTTTCTTGCCCCAGTTAACTGATTGGAGGTCATTTTTGAGAGCAGTTGCCAGTTTACTTTGTCTGATTTGTCATGTTTACTATTAAAACCAGAGTAAATAGTTGTCATCAGCATAAATGCTGAAACAAACACTTCTTTCATGTGCTTCAGTGAATAATTGTTTTTAGTGGATGGATAAAGTTTTTTTTTTTTTTAAGTTCACTCAATACAAGGCCTGAGAGCTACTCAAGGTAGAAACTTACTGAATAAGGTGTGTGATATGAATGTAAAAGGATGTAGTTGGAAGTGAAAATTGTTAAGAAGAAAGAGGATAGATAATAACTGACCCCTGACTTAAAGAGGTTAAGATCATAGTGGTCAAGAATTCATCAGCATATTAGCTGTTCTTCGGTAAAAAAAAAAAAAAAAAAAGAGGCTATATGACTGAAACTTCTTAAAATTGGAAAACACAGCAAATGAGAGTGAATTTGATTCTGGATGTAGCAATGGGAAGACTTTGCTATAAAATTGTTGTACCTGTTATCATCTCACTAGAGTAATAACCAGGGACGTGGTTGCTTAACTCTTATGATTAACATTCAACTTGTAGTTTCTATATAATTTTGAAATATTGTTACAACAGCAGTGAATTCAGGAGAAATGTTGCAGTTGTGAGTAACTTAGATTTTGCCTTGTGTAGAGCCTGTCAGCTGCATTTATGCACATATGAAGAATGTGTGAAAGTGGGTGATCAACAAAGAAATTCAAACTGCCACCGGCTGGGGAAAATGATCTTTCTTTTGTTTTTTTTTTTTTCCTCCTTTCGGTTTCCTCTTTTCTCTCTCTCCCTGTTTTCCTCTTTCTCTCTCTCTCTCCCTCTCTTCTCTCTCCCCTGTTTTCCTCTTTCTCTCTCTCTCTCTCCCGTGTTTTCCTCTTTCTCTCTCTCTCCCCCTGTTTCCTCTCTCTCTCTCTCTCCCCTGTTTTCCTCTTTCTCTCTCTCTCTCCCCTGTTTTCCTCTTTCTCTCTCTCTCTCCCCTGTTTTCCTCTTTCTCTCTCTCTCCCCTGTTTTCCTCTTTCTCTCTCTCTGTTTTCCCTCTCTCTCTCTCCCTGTTTTCCTCTTTTCTCTCTCTCTCCCCTGTTTTCCTCTTTCTCTCTCTCTCTCCCCTGTTTTCCTCTTTCTCTCTCTCTCTCCCCTGTTTTCCTCTTTCTCTCTCTCTCTCCCCTGTTTTCCTCTTTCTCTCTCTCTCTCCCCTGTTTTCCTCTTTCTCTCTCTCTCTCTCCCCTTTTTTTTTTCTCTCTCTTTTCTCTCTCTCTCCCCTATTTTCCTCTTTCTCTCTCTCTCCCTATTTTCCTCTTTCTCTCTCTCTCCCTCTTTTTCCTCTCTCTCTCTCCCTGTTTTTCCTCTCTTCCCTGTTTTCTCTCTCTCCCCTGTTTTCCTCTCTCTTCCCCTGTTTCTCTCTCTCCCCTGTTTTTCTCTCTCTCCCCTGTTTTCTCTCTCTCTCCCCTGTTTTTCTCTCTCCCCTGTTTTCCTCTCTCTCTCCCCTGTTTTCCTCTCTCTCTCCCCTGTTTTCCTCTCTCTCTCCCTGTTTCCTCTCTTCTCTCCTCTCTTTCCCCCCTCTTTCTCTCTCTCTCTCTCCCCTGTTTTCCTCTCTCTCTCCCCTTTCTCTCTCTCCCCCTATTTTCCTCTTTCTGTTTTCTCTCTCTCCCCTTTTTTCCTCTCTCTCCCCTGTTTTCCTCTCTCTCTCTCCCCTGTTTTCCCTCTCTCTCCCCTCTCTCTCTCCCTGTTTTCCTCTCTCTTCCCCTCTCTCTCTCTCCCCTGTTTTTCTCTCTGTTTTCTCTCTCTCCCCCTGTTTTCTCTCTCTCTCTCCTGTTTTCCTCTCTCTCCCCTTTTCTCTCTCTCCCCTGTTTTCCTCTTTCTCTCTTTTTCCTCTCCCCTATTTTTCCTCTCCCCTTTTCTCTCTCTCTCCCCTGTTTTTCTCTCTTCTCTCCCTCTCTCTCTCCCCTTTTTTTCCTCTTTCCCCTCTCTCTCTCTCCCTTTTTTCTCCTCTCTCTCTCTCTCCCCTCTCTCTCCTCCCCTCTTTTCCTCTCTCTCTCTCTCCCCCTTTTCCTCTCTCTCTCTCCCTCCTGAATTTCCCTCTATTTCCCCCTGTTTTCCTCTCTCTCTCCCTGTTTTCCCCCTCTTCCCCCCCTCTTTCTCTCTCTCTAATTTTCCTTTCTCTCCCCTCTTTTCCTCTCTCTCTCTCCCCTGTTTTTCTCTCTCTCCCTATTTTCTTTCTCTCTCTCCCCTGTTTTCCTCTTTCTCTCTCTCCCCCTTTTCCTCTCTCTCTCTCTCTCCCTATTTTCTTTCTCTCTCTCCCTATTTTCCTCTTTCTCTCTCTCTCCCTGTTTTTCTCTCTCTCTCTCCCCTCTCTTTCCTCTTTTTCTCTCTCTCTCTCCCCCTGTTTTCCTCTCTTTCTCTCTCTCTCTCCCCTCTTTCCCCCTCTTTCTCTCTCTCTCTCCCTATTTTCCTCTCTCTCTCTCTCCCCCTGTTTCCTCTCTTCTCTCTCTCCCTCTCCCTCTCTTTCCTCTTTCTCTCTCTCTCCCCTCCCCCATTTTCCTCTCTCTCTTTCTCGTTTTTTCTCTCTCTCTCTCCCAGTTTTTCTCTCTTTCTCTCTCTCTCCCCTGTTTTCCTCTTTCTCTCTCTCCCCATTTTGTTTCCCCTCTTTCTCTCTCTCTCTCTCCCCCCTGTTTTCCTCTTTTCTCTTTCTCTCTCTCTCCCCCTATTTTCCCTCTTTCTCTCTCCCCTCTCTCTCTCTCTCTCCCCCCTTTTTTCCTCTCTCTCCCTCTCTCTCTCTCTCTCCCTGTTTTCCTCTTTCTCTCTCTTTCTCTCTCTCTCTCTCTCCCCTTTCCTCTCTCTCTCTCTCCCCTGTTTTCTCTCTCTTTCTCTCTCTCTCTCCCCCCCCTGTTTCCCTCTTTCTCTCTCTCTCTCCCCCCTGTTTTTCCTCTTTCCCCCGCCTGTTTTCTCTCTCTCTCTCTCCCCCGTGTTTTCCTCTTTCTCTCTCTCTCTCTTTCCGTTTTCCTCTCTTTTCTCCCCCTCTTTCTCTCTCTCTCTCCCCGTTTTTCTCTCTCTCTCTCCCCCCTGTTTTCTCTCCCGTGTTTTTCCTCTTTTTCTCTCTCTCCCTGTTTTCCTTTTGTTTTCCTGTTTTCTCTTTCTCTCTCCCCTGTTTTCCTCTTCTCTCTCTCCCCCGCCTGTTTTTTCCTCTCTCTCTCTCTCTCCCCCCTGTTTTTTCTCTCTCTCTCTCCCCCCGCCTGTTTTTCTCTCTCTCTCTCCCCCGCCTTTTCCTCTCTCTCTCCCTGTTTTCTCTCTCTCTCTCCCCGCCTGTTTTTCTCTCTCTCTCCCCGCCTGTTTTCCTCTCTCTCTCTCTCTCTCCCCTGTTTTCCTTTCTCTCTCTCCCTGTTTTGTTCTCTCTTGTTCTCGTTCTCTCTCTCTCTTCTTTTGAAATATATATAAAACAGACAAAAATATACAGTGGGATATTTTTAATTGTCTCTAAAGTATTGTTTGTTAACTGTTGTTGATGTTTTCTATAAACTCTAAATTGGGAGAGTGGTTTATGTGAAAAGCAGATGAGAATGTTAATCTTTAACTTAATCGAAAAGGAACAATAACATTGTCATGTGAATTGAAAAAATTTAAGGCACACAATAGTTTCCAGTCAGATTCTTTTTTTCCTGGATTCAATTGAAATTAGCACTTTGTGAGAAACCTGAATGTCATAAAAGAAGTGTTTTAAAAACAGACCCGCCTCAGTTATACAATATCTCGTCATACTGTGATTGAAAACTTGACAAATATTTTGTTGTATTTTTATTACAGAAAGATTAGACTGCTGTAATTATCCACAGACAAAGATTCATTTTTATTTTCAAAACTAAGAAAAAACTACTTGCAATCATTATGGTTGAGAGAGCTGGGGGGGTGGCTCTCAGTGTAATGGTTAACAAGCTAAGTAATGATTACTGTCATGAAAGTGTTCTTTGCCTGCTTGGTCGGTTATATAGTGATACATTTTTGAATACTGATTTTCCAGACAGACTTTTCCTATTAAGGAGATTGGCACGGCACAATTTTCCTATCCGAATTTATGTCCCCCTCACCATTTTGGCCTTTTGCTAAACTAAGCTTCTTAAATATCACAGCTGACAGAGTTGACTCACCAATGTTTTTCAATCCGTATTGAATTTATTCTCCTAACAGCAAATCTTTCTGTCTGTAAAGTAGTGGCAATGGAAATTGCAATATTCTTTGTCTTTGCAAATGGATTTTTGAAAATCATAATAATGTTCTTTCTTTATTATCTTTTGAATAAAAGTTGTGTGTGTATATTTTGAGCAGAAGAGAATTGTGCATTCTAACAAAAAAAGGCCATCATTAGGAACGGTGAAATAGAATCCACCCCATAGCTATTAAGACACCAACACACTTGCAGTATTTGTGGAAAAGTCAACCCTCTCTCTGGCTGGTTTAGACAGTCACGTGAGATCACACCAGAGAGGTCAGGTGTAACCCAACCAGAAAGACATGCAGTTTACTTGTGCATGTTTTGTGACAAGGTTTGTAAGTCTGTTGTGGGACTCAAAAGTCACATGACTGTACACAAGGACAGACAAGTTTTCAACATATGTAACTCAGACAAACTTTGTTTGCCACATGTGTCAGAGAGGTTCTAAAAGTGAAACTGGCCTTAGAAATCACTTACAGGCACATAGCAGAGAATTAACTCTGGTGTAAATAATGGTAGCTTTTTTTTTGTTTTTTTTTTAACTTGATTTTCTTTTTTTGTGACAAATTTTTTTGTATGATAACAATTTTTATAACTTGTAAAGAAATTTGGCAATAATCAAAATTAATTACCAAAAAAGTTGTTTGTACAGAAAGTAAGGACCTACATACATCAAATTGTCTTTGAATTGTTAGCAAAAGAATTATTGTTGAACTTTTAAAAGGTAAGCAGTACTTAAATGCAGCATTCAATTTTGAGTTCCTGTGTAGTTTATTGTAACCTATCACATCTACTACTCCGTACCTATTGTGATGAAGTCCCAATCATAAGCCCTCCGATAGGGCAGCTCTTAAGCTAGAATATATATATATATATATATATATATATATATATATATATACACACACACACACACACAATTGTCCTGCTCTGTCTGTCTTCAATATATTTTATTGTATATTCCAAATTTTCAAATGTCATTCATTGAACTTAGAATTGTGAATAAACTGTCTGAAGTTCATGTTTTTTTTGCATTTTTGTTCAATAATTTCAACCATCTTTCTTACTATCAAGATCTAATATTTAATATTTGTATAAAATAATAATGATACATATAAATATTTGACATATTCTTTACCAGTGTGATCAACTTGTGTAACTCAGCATTTTGGACTAATTTGAATGCCAGCATGTAGCCAAACAAAACCTTGTCTACCAAACTGACAACACCCAGCTCTTCACAATGACTGACACAGAGTAAAACATGATAGTTTATCCACAATTTTTATCCTAATGTATAACATCTTATTTGAAAATTACAATAAAATAAGATACCAACAGACTGTGTCAGTTGATAAATTCTTGCAACTTAATTATACCTTATATGTAATGAATACAGACTTCTGTTATTTTATTTCTTTGTTTATCACCCATGATCAGATAAATATTAGCAAATTGGTTTTGTTACTCAGTAAACATTATCTACTTTCAATAAAACTTAATGAATTATATGTACCTTTCAGTATTCCAAATACTCTTTACAAAATGTTATCCTCAGAATGAATTTCTATTTGATTTAAGGCTGTAAAAAAACATGACATTAATGTCTTACAGTTAAAAGTTCATTGTGTTTTTTTTTTATAAGGCATGGGTTCAATCTCTGCAGAAAGAGATAGATTGACAGAAAATAAGGAAGAATATATTTGTTAATAAGTTCTGAATTTTCTTAGGAAGGAGACCTAACGAATTGTAATGAGAAGGTTTATTTTGGTATTCATGGAACAAATAAACCATTTAATTTAAACATTCCCAGAAGGTTATGCAATCTGAAGAAATCTACAGCAGCCAGAATGTGATTAAAATATTCAAAGAAATCGATCTGAATGAATCCATGTATAAGACCAGGTCTCAAGAATTCTCCCAACAATTTGCCTGTTTATCTTTTAAAAATTGCATTGTTTATATATATATATATATATATATATATGTTGTGTATGTGTGTATATATGTATGTGTTTTGGGGCATAGAAATAGTAGGTCCTTGCTAGATTAAATATTCATTATTTTTATATGTTTATATTAAATTTGTAACCTGTAGGTGATATTACTTTTTGTCAAATTTTCTTGATTGTACAGCGGCTCTTTTATAAATGCCATTCAGTTTTAGATGCACCCCCCCCCACCGTCATTCCTCTTGTTTTTCTTTTCTTTTCTCTCTCTTTCTCATCTTCTGATTTTTATGTTGAGATTATTGTGCATAGTGTCACCACAAATGTATAAACCCATTTCCGGTGTCAGATTTTAAATTAATTTAGTTCAGTGTTTCGGGAATGAAATATGCATTGGAAAATTAATTCAAACTTATCTGTATCTCACTCATTTAAACTGTCTTCTAACTTCTCTTTAGAATTTCTCTCTATTAAATTTTAATCCCCACCTTCACTTTTAGGCCTTCCTGTTCTTCTCTTGTCTGTTACCCCCTCTCCTATAGCTTTCATTTAACCCTCACATTCGCCCCCCCCCACTCTCATACATACACACTTGCTAAATTTTAGTCTTTTGGACATATGTTTATATTCTTTTGGTATCAGAAACCCACACTCCAAAGTTTTTAGCTTGTATCTTGGATTGTACATTTAACAGTGTCTACCATAAACCTTAAACTTAATAACTCAAAAACAAAGGATTTGTGGACATATGGATTTTTGTGAGAAACCTGCCCACAAAGTTCGTAAAAGTATTTTTTTTTATATATATATATATATATATATATATTTTTTTCATTTTGAGGAAATGCTATTAACACTTGCAGTAAATGCATTTTTAATAAACTTAATACTGGGTAACTTCTGACTAAACTTACAGAGCATATGTAAAAATAAAAATATAAATACCAATAATGTTCCAGAGAATTATAACAAGTATATGGTTTAATTTTACATAGAACACTGTCTATAACCCAAGATTAAAATTCCTTGCTAAAATGTTAGTTTATTAAAGACTAGTTTATTCATGCAAACAAAAATGTCACATTTTGCTATATACTTACTATTATTAGAATGTTTTAACCAGTGAGATTTTAAATATATAAATACAATTATTTTTTTGTTTTTAATAACTTGGGATTTTGACTAGTATTCAGGTTGCTTTATTTTTTGTGCAAGAATTAGTACTCGAGTTGCTCAAATAGTTGTTTAAACTTTTTATGTTTGGGTCTAATAAACAGAAAAGAAAGCCATTTTATTGTAACTAACCTAAGATACAGCATCAGGACAATATTAAAAAGACACTCAACCTTATGTAAAACATCTCTGTCAAGCCTAGCACAGATGGGAACATTATCAAGAACTGTGCGTATTCCAGTTGTAGCAAAGAATATGAAGAGTAAGCGTTCTCAAAGCAAATTTGTGGCTTTCACAACACAAAGAAAGAAAATCACTTGTAACGCGTCAGGAAAATAACTCACGAACGCCGTAGCCAAAACTGCCGAATTTTTCCTTCCCAGTCGACAACACCAACTGCTTTTTATTGGCAGAACCTATTTTTTCCATTAAATCGACAGCCGGGATAGGATGTTCCGTAATTTGCATATTAATATACTCTTATAGCGACTCCTGCAACGGACTTGTTTCTCTTTTCGTCACAGAATACACGCTGACGGCGCTGTCGCTTGGGTTGACGAGGTAAGTCGCTATAAGAGTTTTGCTGACTACTTTTTGGCAATCCCTCCCCGCAGATCGCACACAAAAACACGAACTTTTTTCCGGGGTACTTGATTATCTCGTTCTCTACAGAATATAAAGGTGAAACAAGCTGCTCTTTAAAAGTAAGTCTGAAGGAACATCAAAAAGCTGTAATCCTGGGAGAAACAATGAAATCCCACATAGCTGATCATATATGCAGGGAAAATGGTAGTTACTAAATCCTGTGAAATGAAGTGAAACTACTCAGCAGAAGAATGTTGAAGAGTTGGATGTCTAAACAAATCTGTGCATTATATTTAGCAACTTGTTTTGTTTAATTTTGTTTTTTCTTTACTTTCTTGAGCCACACGGATTTCAGTAGTAGAGTTGTTTTAAAATTAAATCGAATTTGTTTAAAGTTGCTTATGAACAAATTACTTTTTTTTAATTTTTTTTAAACGTTTAAATTGCTAGTGCAAGGGAACTAACTCTAGAAGAACAAAAAATTACAGACACAAAATATTGTCATAAGATTACATTAAAAATTTTTTTTTTTTTTCTTGATATTAAAGTATTGAATTTTCTTGTGTATAAAGGGTGTAGAATACTCTAAGGTCTGTATATTTTACTATTTCTTTCTTTTAAAAAGAGTTTATATTTGTAAAGTGAGTAAAATATGTATATTTTTTCTTTATCAAATAATAGACATGAAATTGAATTTGTTGCATTGATAGAAACAGTTTTTTCCTTCATTGGTTTTATTTTTTATTGCAGAGGAATGTGCAACCCCAACAAAGTCCGACAATCATAAATTAGGATTTGAAAATAGTATGCATCCAGAATTAGTAAAGGTAAGTTGACTAATTTTTGTGACATTCAAGATCTGCACAATGACTGTGAGAAAAATAAAATATTTCTTGTTGGGTTCAATCACTTTCCCACCATCGTAACGTAGCTTGCCTGTGCCATTTCTATAAATATTTTCATGGTTATTGTTCTGACAAGCTTTCCACTTTGTTACCTAAACTTTATGAATTTAAGTGCGGTACAAGATTGGCGGCAAAGTCTCATCTTACAATTGAAATGGTGAGACATGTAACTGTAATTTTATTCTGAAAGTTTCTTCTCTCACATTTCTTGCTTTCCAATCAACTTTGATCTTCAAAAATTTAAATGCAATATCAATCATTTTGTCTTAATTCCTTTTCATTTATTATTGCCTCTCCTTAATAACATTTCTTTTTCTCATATTCTTTCACACTCAATAACCCATTGAGTCTTAGTGGCTTTATTGCCTTGCTTTGGATGAAATGTTAAAAAAACAAAAAAATTATATGAAAGGATAAACTAACAAATATTTTTGCATGTTTTTCTGATAAGAAAATTCAATATGAAACATAAAAAACAAAAATTCTTTTTTGGGATGACAATTTAAAATGTTGGTAATCCTGTTCTTTTCTGTATTTTTCATTATATCTTAGGTGGAAAAAGGCAAAAGAATGTCAAATAATTAAGTTTTACATGGAGAAATATTATGAGAAACTCCCAAACATTTTCTGATTCATTAAATATTTAATAAATTTTTAAGTAATTGTCTCTTGGTTCTTTATCAGACTAATGACCCTTTATGATACGAGCAAAATATTGATTCTCCACTTTTTCCTGTCTTTTACAATGAGGTACCCCATTCTTGTACATTGTTGCTCTCCACACAATTGCTCTCTCCAAAAACTAAACACCCACACACACTACTTTTACATTGGTCATATACAACTTTTCTATTAGAGGATTGGCTAATCTGACTATCCAGCCTATATATTTGCATTTCATGTTTTCTGATTGGACATTCCTGTTTCTAAGTCTCATAGCAGACTTTCAGAAGAATTGATATTCTCCAACAAGTTTATACAGAAACTGAGCTTCATGTATTTTTCTATATTCTTCCTGATTACTTAAAGAGTTAACAATTATAGTCGCAGATAATATCCGTCTTTCCTTCAGGTTATCACGGTGATGTTTATCTAAAAGAAAAACCAAAAAGAAAAATTAAGCAAACTTGAAGATCGACTGAATAATCAATTCTAATAAAATAATTCTAGACATTATTTGCATTTGCTTTTCCTGACTCTTTCTGCCAGTTATTGTGCCTAAAATAAACACAGGATGACCACTGACTTCGAATATATTGCCATTAGCTAAATGCATCAGAATATTTAGAAGTCACATTGATTAAAATTTCTTGTAATTTCCTGGTTTCTATGCCTATAAGTGAAGCAATGAATTTGGTTGGAATGCAATGTTTTGTAATGAGATTGCTGATTTCATTAGCTTATTTGAAATAACATAATATTGAGCTCAGTTTTAAAACTCTGTCTTCAAGAGATCATCTTAAAAAGATGCATGGCTTTTATCTTAACTCTTTAATGTTGTCATGTGGTGCTTGTCAAATTTCCAACATCTGCTCTATTTAAATAAAAAGACTAAAATAATTATAGAACTTATGTGGGTATTTTTTTTTTTAATTCCCTATTTTTCAGAGTTGCTGAAAGTTAAATGTTTAATTTTTAAGAAGAATTTTTTTCTCTTTTAAGCATTGTTAAAACAGCTGAGTTCATTGTGTTTGCTTTGGGCTGATAATACAAAATAGAACACAATTGTCTGGTAGTAATAATTATTCTTTTGAAAATTAAAGAAAATATTTTTTTTGTTTAATTTAAAAGTTACCATCATATGAAAACATACAGTTCCAAAATACTTAAGATTTCAGATTTATAGATGATTCTTATTAGCAACTTAGTGAAGCTGTTAGAGATGATCACTTTGTATACAATGGAAGTGTTGCTGGAAAATCCAAAATCTCCTCAAAATTGGGTTTTAATTAGTTTTAGTACAATTTTGTATTGATGCAGGAGTCAATGCTTTTTTTTTTTTTTTTTTTTATAGATTATCATAAAATATATTTTACCCTGAACTTTACAAAAACAAAGCTGGCTCCAAAGTCCTGGAAGATGTTGTTTTCGCTCTGAATTAGTACTTCTCTTTCAGACATGAATTATCAGTTTAATTCACTTTGGGAGGAAGGACAAAAAATTCCTTTTTCATAACCTCCAGTCCAATGCTCTAACCTTCTTGCTATCTTGTTCAAAATCTTGAGTAGCAATTGATTGAAGCAAACAAAACAGAAGCCCACATGATATCAATAGACAATGCAAAATTGTTGCAGCCGAAATTGATTAGTTTTCTGCTAAGTTCTCATTTGAATAAATGACTAGAAAGTCCTCTTGTGGCCACTTGATTCTGCCGTCTTGTACCTTGGTTGATTGAAGGAAAAATAAATGCGACTTAATACTGATGATGATATGGATTTGTAGAAATTTTGGTAGTTTTTACAGGAAATAAAATAACTTTCTCATCATGGAACATTTTATTTTCTGTCTTGCTTTCTCTCTCTTCATTTTGTTAGTCTTCCTCTCCACAGCAAATGGCTGAAAATCATAAGATGAACAAGAAAATTTTTAATTAAAGTAGTATAATTTATTTTGCCTTTTTCTTTTTAACGATGCAGGTTAAGAATAAAGCTTTTATTACTTTATACATTTTGAATTGAATTGTTTGAAGTTATCAGTAAAGTTGTAAGTAGTGAAATTTGAAAATGAGACAGGACCCAAATTACTATATATGTAGTCCAATGTAACAACACCACTTCTTTCTCTTCATTGCCCTACTCTGTCCCCCCCTCTTGTCTCAGTCTGCTCTGCTCCCCCCCTCTTGCCTCAGTCTGCTCTGCCCCCCCTCTTGCCTCAGTCTGCTCTGCCCCCCCCCTCTTGTCTCAGTCTGCTCTGCTCCCCCCCCTCTTGTCTCAGTCTGCTCTGCTCCCCCCCCCTCTTGTCTCAGTCTGCTCTGCCCCCCTTCTTGTCTCAGTCTGCCCTGTTCTCCACTTGCAAGAGGTGAAACCTGGTTTTGTTCCTTTCTGGCTTCTCCTCCTCCTCTTTTTCATTCACTGATAGGATTCAAGTTTGTATTTGAAGTTTACTGAAAAATAAACTGTTTGAGAAAGAAAGAAAAATATTTTATGACCCCATGTAATAAGTATCTGAGGAAAGCTGGAAAACCATAATGTCTTCATTGTTTTTACTCATAAGCTGAGACCTAATCAAAACATTTAAAATGTGGACATTAATGAAAATAATTCACCCAATAAGGATTCAAGAAATGTCAAAGGAATATTCTCCTTAAGAAAGTTCTTTACATTGACTTTTTCTAATTGGTAATCATTCTCCATTTTGTTCAGTATCATTCACAAATTATATAGGCTTATGGCCATATCACATTGAAACTGTTTCCTGTACAATCACCAAAGTTAAGCAATGTCAAGCCTGGTCAGTGCCTAGATGGGGGACTGCTTGGGAATACCACATTATATAAACTTGGGTGTATAGGTGGTGTAATGAATAATGGCTTGGAATTGTTAATTGGAGAGCAGAGTTCCAATTTTGGTTGGGTTCATTATATTCACTTACACACAAATACCCTTGGTAAAGGTATGAATCCATTTCTCCCCCAGCTATAAGTTAATTAGTAAGATGTGCATCACTAACTCATTATCTCCCCACAAAAAAAGATTTCTTACAATCTAAAAAATATTTTCTGCCTTTAAATAACCTGCAAAGGGTTGATAAACCATAGAAAACACATCAATCAAACAAAAAAAGTCACATTTTAAATAATTGATATTCATTGCATAATCATTACAGATAAAGAATTGATGTTAAATTAAGAAGCACTTACCACATTGCATTTATAGAAATGTATTTGATAAGTGGTATTTAAAAAAAAAATATTCATGGCTTAGTCATGATTGGCAAGAATTATATGAGAATTCAGATTGGAAGGAAAATCTGCCTGTCCAAATGTGAAGAACACAATATACTTGACAATGTTTCAAATAAAATGTTTTAAATGTAATTTCCATATAATCAGATTTTCAAATTTAAAATAAACCACCATGACAAAGAGTAAAGCTGAGTTATCTGTTGTGTATGTCTAGATCTTAATGACATGAATAAAATCATATTCATATTTACAACTGGGAATAATTACTTTCCGTGCTCATATTTTGTTGATTAAAATCTGCTTAACAAGATTTCACTTACCTTCACATTGTACAACTTTCTAATTCAACTGATTCCAGTTTCCAATCAGACATTGATTGGGAATCAAGTTTAAAAATTAAAAATAATGAATGAAAAATAATTTTGACAAAAATGAAATTTTTTTCTCAATACACAAATTAAAAAAAGGCCTTTTATTTTGGAATGATTTTTTTTTTCCCTAGCTACCCAGATGGTGTCTTATGAAGGATGGTAGTCTGTGCCATTGTACAATGCTCTTTATGGACATGGGTCACAATTATCAGAAACATCTAAACAAAGATAAATTGTCAAAAATGAGATTTTTGCTGATATTTTTTTTTTAATTCATGTTTTATTTTTAATCATTTTAACTCGCATTTTTATCTTTCAGTATTCTCGAGAAACGGATACATCGTTAGCAAAAGCCAGGCAAGAAGACAGACAGAATTTGTTTGCCTTATATCCAGATATGAAAGTAAGTTGTGAGGTGGTGGCTGTTATATTGTTAGTGCATTTCCTTTTCTTTTATTTTTGAAAATAGTTACTTCCTTCCATCATTTAGTAGCCAATTCAACAGATTGCATGATCACATTTTCCTTTCTACAACTTTATATGAAATACCAAATGTTTACACACACACACTGATGAAAAGAACATTTTATTGAGAATGTCATTGTTGATTGTCAAAGGCTTTTAGTCATAGCCACAAAAATCATATAGAGTTCCTCATTCTTTCCATACTCTTTTTCAGCAACTTGGCATAAAGAAATCATTTCTATTGTACCCTGTCCAGAATGTAACTCGCACTGATTTTCAGTATAGACTTTATCTACCAGCTTAAATATGGTTCTATCCAAGAATTCACAAAATATATATAATGATAAAAATGTAGTTTTCAGATATGCTATATTTATGGGTAAAAGTGTATATATGCTCTATGTATGTATACGCTCTATCCCTAATAGAGCATATGCAAATACAAGACCAGACATCGATATCAATGTTGAATGGCAACAGTCTGTTTCATGACTGAATTCAATCTTCATGGCCTGAACATTGCGTTCAAACATGAAACAGACTGTCACCACTCAGTTTTAACCTAAGTGTCAACTTATCTAATATTAAAAGTTAAATGTTTGGTTTGAACTTCTGCAACAATTGACTTTTGTAACTCAATTGGTTGAGTAATTTCCCAAGAAAAAAAACATTAGATTTCAAACCTTACTAAAAGCTATTTTTTCTCCACTCTTTATTTCTTCATAGCCATAAAATGAGAATCTGATTAGTTAGAATGAAAAAGTAACTGAAATTAAAATGAAAAAAATTAATAACACACATTCTCCTACATTCCAAGTTATTATATTTGTTAGTTTCTATCCTGCCAAAAAATGAATAAAATAATTTTGCTTCAGTCTTGCCGCCAGCAAATGAAATGTTTGATGTAAATATTGGTCACTTTTGTAGCAATAAAGTTATCTCTTCCAAAATAACCTGTGACATTTTGGTATTAATCAAAGACTTTAAGAAATGTCCTGATGACTGCCAAGGCAGAAGATTTTCTGTCTTTCATCAAGGAGTGAAAGTTGACCTACAAATCAGTGTTACTGCTACAACTTCTAACTCCAAATGACAAGTGCATCTGTGACTGATTTTTCTTGCATCATTACTCCCATTGATTATATTTTTAACAAGAAGCAACAGACCATTTGATCACAAATTTTGTCTCTGTCCAACAACCTTAATCTTGGTTTAGTCTTTTCTATATATTCTGACTAACAATATTTGCTTTCTTTTTTCTGTCCCTTTTCACTTTTTTTTTCTTTCTCCCTCCTTTCAAATTACTTATTCCTTTCTTCTTCTCTTTCATTCAATTTTATTCCTATCTTCCTGTCTCTTTATTAATATAATTACTCTCACTGCAAAAAGCAGATGCTTATTTCAACATGGCTAAACAAACATGTATGCAAATACATTGTTCATTGGAGGCAATTAGTGAGTGCATGCAATTAGAGATTACTGATTTATAATTGAATTTAGCCCCTTTATTTAGATTTTTTTATGAAGTCTCTGATTATTTTTATGAATTTCTTTTCATGAAGTAAATCTGAAGAAAATGACTGCCAATTATATTGCATAATTTTTTTACTGTTGATTTTAATTGCAAGTTGATATGATCAGAGTTATTTACACTGGCTTAAAGTTACAAATTTATCACTTCAGATCTAGATTCTAATTAGATTTTCCCCCCCTTTTTTCAAAACATAAATTACAATCAGTGGATCTTGTTCACATGACATTTATACATGAAATTATTTGATGAATTTTTAAAAAGTTGTCATTCTATTTCTCACCTTGGAATTATTTCTCTGGGATCTTTGAGTCTTTCAAGTGTGTTTTTGTTTCCTTTGTAGATAAATAAGGAAAAAGTCATCTTTTTGCAGATTTCAGGATTGCTTGGATTATTATTAACTGCTATTATTGTATTTATTTTTCTACATGTTATTCAAATGAATATTGTTTGGCCAATATTTGTTGATTTTACTAATACTGTCTGAAGATAAGAGATTCTTTTTAATTTTTTATTATTTTTCTCACTATTTGAATTAGTATCCTCATCTTTAGTGTCTTTATAACTTTATATAGTGACTGCAATCTCCTTTTTTTTCATAATATTATCGAGATTTGTTGGGCAGAATGATTCTGTTACTTCAGATTGGAACTGGCACCATTTTCATGTGGTTCTTTGCCATTATGCTGTGTTAAAGCAAAACTTTTACTATCATGATGATGAGCTATTAGAATGACCACCTGATTTTCTGGATTTATTTGAAAATACAGAGGTATCATTAGAGAATATAAAATTGCTGAAATTCTGCTACTAAATATAGAAGCAGGATTACCAAATCAAAATCCTGAGAGCATATTGGATAATTGTCTTCTGGCAAATTTAATCTGATGTAGCATTGTGATGATAAAGAAATAAATAAATATGAATAAAGATAAATGGCAAGAAGACCAAAATTTTACCATTCCTAAAAATAGACTGATAATAAAAATTACCAGGCAAACAAAGCCATAGTTTGACCAACCAATCAAACTTTCGCAACCAGGATGTATGAAAAGAAATAAACACTAAGGAGGGCAAAATTTCTCTATTTCTAAAAATAGTTCAATCAACCAACCAACCAACCAATCAGAAATCTTTCACAAACAGGATATAAGCAAGCAGCCTTTTCAAAATGGATCTATAGATGTGTATAAAAACAGATGGAAAATTGGAGTTGATAAATAAACTTTGTCCATTCTCCAATATTGCAGTCATTGTGACACACCGGGGCTGAAATAGAACAGTTGCATGACGAGCTGGCAACATGAAACGGTTACACTGTCCCTCTTACATTGAAAACGAACATACCTTCTTTCACCATGTGGTCAAGTGGCAGCTACTACATTTGGATACATACATACATATATATATTTACTTCCTTCCAAACTCTTTCCCTAACTCTCTTATGTGCCAGAGCTTACAGTCACATCACATTGAAACAATGGTTCTTATACCATCACCAAAGTTAAGCAACATCAAGCTTGATCAGTATCAAGATGGGCAACTGCTAGGGTATACAAGGTGCTGTAAGCTCAGATGTGTGGGTGGTGTAATGGATAATGGCTTAGAATTGTTAATGGGAGAGCAGAGTTCCAGTTCCTGTTGGGTTCGTTATATTTTATGCTCAAATACCCTTGGGAAAGATATGAATCTACTTTTTCTCCCCCAGCTATGGGTTAATTAGGCATGTATCACTAAACCATTATCTCAAAAAAAAATTTCTTACAATGTAAAATTATTTTCTGGCTTTAAATAACCTGCAATGGGTTGATAAGCCATAGAAAACAAATCAGTCTTATACACCATGACTTTTACACTTGAACTCTTCAAACTTTACCTTTTACCCTTCTATATTATTATATTGTCTTATATAAAGACTTATTTTGTATTTTATCAACACTCTTCATTGTCTTTTAATCATTGCACAAGACCAATATGCACCCAAATTATAATTACCAATATATGGTAGCAATGGACATCGTCAGACCTCCATGCCATAGCTCCTTTGTCTATTTCATATATTAGATGCTGTGTGTATATATTAATACCAATATATGGTAGCAATGGACATCGTCAGACCTCCATGCCATAGCTCCTTTGTCTATTTCATATATTAGATGCTGTGTGTATATATTTGAATCATTTGATTATGTTTGAAGCAGTGGGTGTGATTATCAGATTTAATAATTTCATAGTTCAATCTCTAATCAATAACATGCATGTATGCAAAACAAAATACATAAATAACAAATGTAACTGTAAGAATGTCAAACGGATTCAGGATTTGTGAAAGTCTTCTCTGACTTAATCCATCTTAGATTTATCTTCCAATACTCTGACAGGATGTTGGTGAGAATATATTTGTCTTATCCAAATCTATTCTTAGGATTCAGAGATCAAACAACATTATCCTTTGTTTTATATATATATATATATATATATATATATATGTGTGTGTGTATTTAGGCAGCATTTTTTCATTGATACATGTTTCATTAAATAATATAGACAAGTGTTGTCTATTTTATGTAAATTCTTTTCATATCATCTGATAAGCTTAATAACATTATCATTAAACGAAGAAAGAATATCACAAACCTAACCTGAACAAAATAAACTGCAAAAATCTCCATAAATATTCTTAAATGCCTATAATTGCCATTGGTTTATACCAACAGCTTCAGAAGTTCATTTGTTTATGAGCTGCAGCTTCAGCATCTTATATAAGTTTTCTAATCTTCCATGTAAAAAGAAACAGACTATTCACATTCTTGTCCATGTATTGGTTAATATGTGACATAATTGTCATCTTTGCTGCTTAGATAGGATTAAAAATATGTATTGTGATTTTTTCAGCATGTTATTCTTTATCAACGAAAAGAAGTTTCTAAAATCTTCCATGTAAAAAGAAACGGAAGACTATCATCACTAAAAGAATTCTTGTCCATGTATTGTTAAGAAAGCTCGTACATTAATATATTGTACAGTAATTGTCATCTTTTGATAAATTTGGCTTATGTAGGGCTTAAATGATAAAAGTATTTTTAATAGATTAGTGTTTTAGATAGGATTAAAAATATGTATCAATATTGTGATTTTAGTTTTTCTTGTTTGTTTAATGATAATGTTATTGTGTATATATGTATATATATCAGACGTTATGATAAGAAAAGAATTTATATAAAATAAATATACAACACTTATGTATATATATATTTAATATAAATGTATGTATATATATATATATATATATATATATATATATTATATGTATAGTAACAATAAATAAAAAAAATGGTTCACGGGCAGTATAATGGTTGGCCAGCATGGTTCAGCTTATTTTACTTTTCATGATGTTATGTGTTGATAATATGTCCTATTTTAACAAAGGATGAAAAAAAATATGATTTGTGTTGGTTTGAAGGTATATTTATGTATCTATATGTTTAGCATGTTTATGAGCTAAATCACAAACATTTAATTTAGTTGTTAAAACAGAACATAAATATATTTAGGATAATCAATGTGTGTATATATATTTATGTAAATGTGTATATATAAACACAGAGTTACTGAGTTTGTTTGTGGTATGTGGGGTTGGAAACTTTGGTATAGAAAGTATGTGTGCATAAAAGGAAAGGTTTAATCAAATATCTTTTATCATGTGTATATGTTTATGTTTATATATTTTTTATGTAAATATATATGTATGAGTGTATAATATTAATTTGTTTTTGCTCCTGTGTATATATATATATATATTATGGAAATGTTTCTGTATACTGTTTTTCCTTGCTCAATAAAGGTATTATCAACTTATATAAATTATATAATTTTTTGATATTTTGTTCAATGAAAATTATTATTTTAAAATTCTATTTACCAACTTTGTTCCATTAAATTCTCTGTTTGGGTTTATGTGGTCTATGTGTATTGGTTAGTGGCTCCCTTTTTTTATAGAGATTCTTTTCCCCACCACCTCCCTTTTTTTTTTCTTTTTTTTTTTTTTTTTTTTTTTTTTTTTTTTAGTGTGATATAATAGTCCTTGAATCAAAATTGTGTTTTTGTTGTCTTGACGCGTGAGTTTGATCCACAAACTTTAAAATAAAAACGGAAAGAAATTATATTTTCATCAACAAATGAAAACCCTTTTCATAATTTCAAAATCCCAATAATTTTGTAGTTTTTTTATAGGGACTAACACCTAATTTTTAATTTTGCATTAAATTTTTTTCATATAGATTTTATAATTATTAGTTAGTATAAATTATTTTTAGACGTATTTAGAATGAGCTTTTGAATCTTTCTATACTTCGTTTTGAGAATCTTCCCCAAACATTCTGAAACTTTTTAAACCATTTATTTTATTTTAATTGAGAAGACACAGAATGTGTTCTATTTTTTACAACTTACTTCATGAATATAAAATATATTTTTGTAATAAAAAGTAGAACTCATGATGTGGAATCCAGCACAGAGCTAAATCACAAACATTTATTAAAAAGAAATGCATCCTCAAAACAGAAAACACAGAATGATTACGAGAAAGAAAAAGGGAATCAAATATCTTTAAAAATAAAAGTGCTATATTTGGAAACACAAAGGTGTGTAAATAAATATTAATTTTTTGTTTGTTCAAGTTTCAAAACCCTATTTCAACTTTGTTCCATTAAAGTTTAATTATTCTTTCGCTGGAGGGATCCTTGAATCAAAAGCGGAGTTGATAACAGCAGAAAAACTGAAAAAAAAATATTTTATATAAAAACAATCTGTAATGTTAATGAAGGCAGAATGATTTAGAATTCCAAAATTCTATTTCTAATTTCGTTTTTACAACTACTTCAGAACAAACTTTTTTTTTGTAATAACAAGTAGAACTTAGAATCCTTTATTAAAGAAATTTATAATGATTCAGTCCAGACAGCCCTCCTTTGTCTATATTGAAAGAAAAAATATATTATAAAAACAATCTGTAATGTTATCTGCAATATAAATTGAAATCACGTTGAGTCCTAACAGTCTCTGTTTTTGTTTTATTTTTCAGTCCAGACAGCCCTCCCTTTTTGGACTGATATAAACTAACACCTTTAAGAAAAGTAAAATAAGTCTGGGTTTGTTTTTTTATTGCTTTTATAACAAGAAAATAAAAAAGTTCTTTTTTTATTGCTACAATACCCTACTAAAAAAATTACAAGATATACACACATGCACACACACCCACAAGATGGAAGAAGAATCTGAACTATATAGAAGATAGTTGTTGCACAAGGCCTATTGTGTTAGAAAATACCTCATTAATAATGCCTAGAGCATCTAATATGTATATGGGACTCATTAGCAAAGACTAGAACATTAAACCTTATATAAAACGTGTGCATGCACATACTTTCCTGAACTTACGTGCACACACGTGTGTATGATAAATTATAGTTTTGAAGTATACTATATTTATGGGTAAAAGTGTTCAACATCAGGGATAGAGCTTCTATAAATACAAGAGTAGACACTGGTTGGTTATTTTTCTGTTGTCAAGCCACCACACAATATACATGGCCTGAAGATTACATTCAAGCATGAAAATAAACTGTTGCTACTTGGTGTTTAACTCGGTTTTCACATATATATAAGGGATTCTGAATATTTATCAGACTGAGTCAGTTCCCAAAATCACCATTTTTTTCAGTTTTTTAGAAGTTGTTTATACTGAGAAATTTTCAGCACCTCCTCTTACCTATAGAATAAGTTTATCAAAATGATGTTCGAAAATAAGACTGAAGGCCTGAGATCAGTTCTGAGTCTTCTATCAGTGGCATTTATTAATTCAATTATCTTACTTTGTATCTATATTAGGTGGGTTCCTTAACTAAGAATGGCATTCACCTAGCTATAGGTAATAAAAAACAATTGATTGTTTACCCAATAAAAGTCCTAAGATCCACTCAATGAAGTTATTGTATAAACACGAGAAGGTATAAAATGCAGTTTAGGGGTAAATATAATGGTTAGCTCAAAGACTTCAAGAGCTTAACACTGTAGAGATCAAGGAAGCATCCTCTTGGGAGTCTGTTCCACTAAGTATCTGTTCTTAGGAAGAAGCTGTCTAAATGGAACTTTCTTCTTACAAATGGAATACAAAGGGAATGGAGATGATTTACCTCAGTGTATATGGCATGGCAGGTTTTAGCTGTGAAATATCTGAATAGATCTGACATGTTCACATCTGACTAAACAAGATGTGACATATTTTAATTCTATCTGCTCATGAGCATTTTATATCATAGACAAGTTGTTACAGTACTGAGACATGATTTTGATCTATTTATATAAACATAGTTTTTTACTACACATATTGCTAAGACTACAGCAAGGAAAGTTGGTTTACTGTGTTGTGCCAGCCAAATATTCTTGTTAGAATGAATCTTGCATATTTATAACTCTACCATTAATCTGCTTTAAATATTGCTGTTATATCTGGTTTAGTGTATATATCTCAAGATTCTTGACAAAATCCAAAGAAAGGTCTGCTATGTTATTGATCCTGACCTGGCATCTCGACTTCAGTCATTTTACCACCATTCTGACATGGCTTTCCTCTGTCTTTTCTATAAATATTTCCATGGCAATTGTTCTCATGAGCTTTCCTCCTTGGTGCCTCGTTTGTATGAATTTAAGTATACTACTAGATTAGCAACTAGTTTTCACTGTTTTATTGTTGAACTAGTTCGATGTAACCGTCAGTTCTATTCTAATAGTTTCTTTCTTTGCCTGTGGAACTCTATTCTGGTTTCTTGCTTCTCTGCTTCCTACAATCCTCAAAAATTTAAATGCAATGCCATGGTTAAGGTCATGTCATTTTGATAACTGTCCACAACTCCCCGATATTTGTGAATGAAGAATTTTGTATATGAATAGACCACTCTCCACCACATGTAATAAATGTTCAATTAGCCTCATGTCTGGCAAATGTGATAGAAATACAATCTATTGGAATTTTTCAATTTTCTCGACTATATATACAGGTCAGTGATGCATTGTGGGTAGTCTATTCTAGTGATTATTTTGGCAGGAGTGGTTTGTTAATTTGTTCATTATTTACTTGGATTAATTTATTTTACTTGTTTTTGCTTATTTTCAGTTTTTGATTTTTAAGTAACATAGTAAGTTTTCTTTGTGTTTCTTTTTGAGATGAGATCTGATCATTTATTTAGTAGCTTGGTGGGTGGGTGTGTATATATATATATATATATATATATATATATATATATATATATATCGAGAGAGAGATTTCATGAACAATTCAGATGGTAGGCATACTATTAGAAGGCTTAGATTTTAAATGCTTGTCAAAATAAACATAAATTTTCTTAATTGTTTTCAATTTTATCTTTTATGGATTCACTTTTATGATTTTTATTAATCAACAGTAAAGCAGGTAATATTTACTCACATTTTATATTACAAGTGTTACAATGAGTGGAGTTACTTCCCTTGATATGAAGATGCTATAAACGGGATTACCACAAGTGAACACTTTATTGAGTTGGAAACATAGGCGAAGAGTGAAATGTGTTGCAAGATTAATTAACAAGTGTGGGTAGGAAAATAATCTTACTCCTTCTTCAACTCATATGGGTTGGCTTGCCATGAAAATCTGCAGTAAAGTTCCTTGTTTCTAAAGTCTAGACCTGGTGGAAACATGCACAATTACTTTATTCTTTCAGATCATGAAACAATCTGCCTTACACAAGCATTTGCATACATTTGATAAGAATACACAGAAATGTGAGCATTATTATATGCAAGCACACATTTTGAGAAATATATTGGAGTAGAAAGGCACTGGTCAGCAAGCTGAATGAACAGAGCTTGTTATTAAAATTCGTTATAGTCTGAGTGTTTAGCACTTGTCTTTAGTCACAACAGACTCAACTTGAAATAGACTTAGACTAAAAACAAAGCAATTTTCTAATGAATGTTGTCTTATCTCATTGCATGAGTGTATTCACAAATGACACAATCAGTACACAGATTGCAAAGAAAGAAGTAATTGCAGCAAAAATAATACATGAATTATTTGATGAATCTGTTTTGCCCACCATTTGATGAATCCGTTTTGCCCACATTTATTGTTGCTCATGATGTAGTGAAGGATACAGGAATCTGGTTTGTAGGTGCAGATTATTTTTATTTTGACATGGAGCATGGTTAGCTTTCTTATACCTTTTCAAAAGCATGTACCCAAAAGGTGTTCACTTTAACACATCATAAACCAATCTTAGAGTTGTCAAAATCCCTGGCATCATCCATCAGTAGAATTTAACTGCAATTTGATTTATTTGTGGATTCATATCTACTGCCATCAGAAATAATTATTTTTGTATCTGTTTAGTTAGATATTTTCAAAAAAAAATTTTTTTTTTACTGTTCATTACCCAATACAAGCCCCAAGAGCCACTCAAAGTAGAAAGTTACAAAATGGGGATGTTGTAAGTTTGTACAGGGAGGGACCAAGGGGTGCATGTTATGAGGATATGTTGGATAGATAGTGGTTGATCCTTGACTTGAAGAGGCCAAGATTGTATTGATTAAGGAAGCATCCTCTCAGGAGTTAATTCCACAATACAACAATTCTGGAGAAGTAGCTGTCAAAGTGGAACCCCACTCCTCACCAATGGAATATGAAAGGAACAAATATGACACTGTGTATATGGCATTAAATGTTTTTCTATTAAGAAATACATAGCAAGCTTGAATGGTATCTTGCAAAACAGACATGCATTCTCCTCGTCTACATCTCCATGGCAACTAAAAGTGAATGGAAAAATAATCTCAATATGTACAGAAAAGCGCACACGCGTGCACACACGTAAGCACAAAATCTAATAATAATAATAATATGCATCATTATTTTTATTTTTGTTCATTTTGCTGTTTCTGCATCAGCTTAGGAGGATAGATAAATAAACTGATTGTGTTGTTGACAAATTGATATGTTATTGTTGTTCTGAGTCAAGATAGTGGCAATTGTTGCAGTGGATGTGATGAACAGACTTGTGTAGATCAACAAAACAGAATGCAAGAAATTGGTAAAAAAAAAAAAGGAAAAAATAAAAGTATGTCAACAGTGGGTTCCCCCCCCCTCCTCTCCAGAAGAGTTGTTATTGTTCAATTTCTCCAAGACTCAAAAGATTGTATTTTTATTGTTTTCTTTCTTTCTTCTATAGTAGCAGCATTAGTTTCCTTGTCAGGTTCATTTCTTGAATTGTGAATCTGTCCTGAATGGAAACCGAGCACAGATATGTCCCACATGGCTTTTCTTATCCATGGGGAATGGCACAGCTGGGTGGGATTAAAGGTGAGGGTGAAAAGGGGCAACCAGTGTTCTTGAGTTCACAGCACTTTTATACTACATTCTTTTTTTCTTTCTCTCCTTCACTTTTTCTCTAAAGGAGGCAAATTGATCAATTGAGTATCTTTGCCAGTGTATAAACAAACAAGATTTTATATATATACTAGCCAAGGTACCCAACGTTGCCCAGGCACACATGGCTGCAATTGTATAACTGCACCTCCCTTTCTAGAAATGTCAGTCTTTGTCCCCTCTTGCATGCATTATTTGTTGCTATTACTAAGCTACTCCCCCACCTCATCTTTTTTACGATTTGTCCTTTACAAGTGCTTGATTGTTCTTCATAAAGGAATTCTATTAATATTTGAATGCCAATTTAGGATGGAATCATATGAAGAAACTATTGGCTAAATAGCAAAAGCTAGTTTTTTGCATATTTTGTCCACTTTATTGAAATAATCTAAACCAAACATTCATGCAAGACAATTTGTGTGTCATATGTAATTTACATGTCAAATTTGGAAAGCATTGGATGAAAAAAAAATGGGCTTTTTGAACAGTTTTTCATGGTTTTTCATTATATGCAAGGAAGCAAGCAGGACTAAAACAACACTATCTTATTTCTTGCATGACGGCAAATTTTTTTTTGCTACATTTTTTAAGAAAATCCAATAAAAAATGAAGTTATTCAACTTTTTATTTTAAGTAGTCCCAAAAACACGATTTTTTTTTCTAGAGATTGAAAAGTTGGTTTTAACCTACTTTGGTAAATTTGTGTGTACAATTTCATCATCAAAATCAGTCAAGAAATATGGACATGCATAAATAGCATATACACAGACATCTTCTGTTATATATATATATATATATATAGTGTGTGTGTGAATTGAAATTTGGTAACATTTTTACTTTGACATATTTTGTCAATGAGACATTGTTATCAGAAAAAAATTTTCTTTCACAAAGAGAACATCCACAGTAAAAAGTTAGGTGATTGGATATTAGATGATTTTTTTTTTTTTTTTTTTTTTTAACTATATCATTATAAATCCTCATTGTAGAAATCAGGTCTTGACTAATTTCAACTCTTTATTTATTTATTATTGTTTTCTCATTCAAAAATGACAAAACCTTGAATGATAATGTTGATTTTGACTAGGGTATATTATGCGCATACGTTGGGTTAAGTATATATTATGATAAATTTTTAAGTTTTCAGGCATTTTGTCATACAACAACACTGATCCATCATCAGTGGTACATGTGACATACTTATTGAGATGAAGTTGTCCAGTACAAATCTTATGCCATCGAACCATTTGAATGGGTTTATATTGTGGACCTTTGCAAAGCCTGATGGACATTTTGGAGAGACTGTACATGTTGATTATGACATGTCTGTAGTGCTTCAATGTTGACAATATTAGCCAAACGCACATTTCTGCTCCTTCATTACCTGTTGACCTGATTATAAATTCAGAATTCAATACCAGTTTGAATTGTTTTATTCCTTTTGGCTTTGATCTTTTAAATTCTAGGCAAATTGACTGAATTTTGTAATTTTCAAAAGTCTACAAATGCCCATTACTAGAATTTGTCAACATGAAATATCTATTTTCAGTAGGACTTGATCCAGATTTAATGCAATGAAAAAATAATTTTCCTAGAGATTTGTTCTTTAAATTTGTCTATTTTCTTCCAGTTTCACCCACTTTAATAATGTTTTGTGTCCCCCCCCCGTCCCAGATAATGTTGCAATCTCTTTTCTTATTCACTGCAAGTACAGATGCATATTTAGAAAATTATTACATAATTATCCTTCTTTTTTTTTTTTTATCATCAGTTGGGAATGAAAGATTTATTAATAAAAACAAATGTATTTTGAAATTCTATTTGCAGATGGATAAAGTTGGTTCATTACACTAATTTACCATATGGTATGGGGTCTGCTTAACTAGAAATTCAGAGTTTGAAATTGAACAACTTGTATCACTGTGAAATAGCCAATAATCAAACATCCTGTCATATGGCGGGTATGGACCAGGGAGTGGGTTCTATCAGTCTTTTAAGTGAAGAAGCTTTTTATATGCCTCAGTATTCAAAATTGTCCTTTACTTGAATAGGAACATTGATCGCAGGTTACAGTGTAAAAATATGCAACTATCTTTGCCATCAGGCAGGTTCTTCTGCTTTTACAACATTTAATTCATATCTCTTGGGACTGGAAGAGCTATATAACACCAGTTGAGAGAGGCGCTCTCAACATGCGGATGTACAAAAACCAGACAAGACACAACTTATTTGTCTATAAGGAATATTGTAAAGAATCCTCAATGTTCACTTCCTACAACGAAATCTCCCAATTCTTTGGTGGATTTTGTTTATAATCCTGATCTTCTGATCTTAGATAGGTGCTAGCAGTTCCACTCTTATAAAAACTTCTTGCTACAGAAACCACAGCAGCACTACCTAGGATGGTGAGGCTGTGGCCCTATAGTCCACAGGCACTAGCAAGTGAGGACTTTAATCCTTACTTATCACAAGGCTTGTTCAAATTAAGGAATCATATCCAACAGAAAGAAATAAGGAAATAGTATTTTTAACTTTTATAAATTTTATTTTTTAATTAATTTTAGCTATGTACACTTTCATCATTTTTCTTTTTTAATCATCAAATAAATTATATTTTGAATATTATGTAATTATAAAATAATAGTCCGATTATAAATAATTATTTTGAAAGACTATTTACTCTTTTGTTTTTTTGTTTTTTCTTAGATAAATTATTGATATTATTCAAGAAATTAATTGGATGAGTATTTTTGCTCTTTTCTATTTCAGTTTTCTTTTTAACTTTTGGTTGTTTGTCTCTTTGCTCTATGCAAACATGGAATTGTGTCGTTGATGAAAACTCTTCAGCAGAAAAACAAGGGAAATCAAATTAACTTGCTGGATAGCATATTAAACACCCACACACTATTTACATTTAATATTACAGTATAATGTAGTTAAGTGAGATGTGACTACTTCGTACTCTGTACTTTCTTTGTAAACATTAGCCTAATAAATACATCAACTTTATATATAAGGCTTATGTGATTTGGTTATTACTTTAAGTAAAAAGTGGGATCATTGTATGTAATATTGTTTAGGCAAATTCTTTATATTCATGGATATGCTTTTTTGTTTCATTATTGAAGGATGAGAGAAAATTGTTGTCTTGACAATATTGTGATGATGATATTGTGCTATGTCGAAAGTACTTGGAAATAAACAAAATGTGTATTAACACGGCGACTTTTTTTTTTTCTCGTCCTTCAATTATGACACCAAAAAGCTTATCTGTGAATATGGAAGGATCCTATCAAAAATAAGTAGATAGAACATATCTAAATTATTCAACAAAATCTCACTCTCTCGTATATATATATATATATATATATATATATATATATATACACACACACACACACACAATTATCATTATCACTAAATTAATTTCATTTAAAATAATTCATTCTTCAAATATTGAAACAAGTAATTTAGAATATGATTGTAGAGATGAAATAAATACAATTTCAGAAACTTTTTATTTAATGCAGTAACATTCTGAACAGAAAATAGGCATGAACTAAATCATCCCTGCACTTCAACTAATAGTGAATGCCATAGTCATCCTGGTTAATAACTAAACATTTTCTGTAGCAACTAATTCTACTACAAGATTTTTTGGCATATTCTTCCATTCTCTGAAAGCAAACTGCTGTATTATATATATATATATATATATATATATATATATATATATATATATATATAAGTTCTATTCAGTGATATGCATATAGTTTCTTCTATCATCTCTAAAATAGATACACCTCAAAGCATGTGGACTTCATGGTCTCCCTGCAATAGTCCTTAAGAAATTTGCTCCTGAACTGGCTCCTGCTCTCTTTAAACTGCACAATTGCTGCTTCCTGCTTGTTGGAAATCCTCATCTGTAGTTCAATTTTTTAAGAACTCAAATTGTCAGAACCATCTGTCTGCCTATTAGCCTTCTACCACTTTTTGTCCAATCAACTCTGAATTGGTTAAGCATCTCCCCTCGCAGGGTTTTCTTTCAGATATGCAATATGGCTTTTGCTTCTCTAGTTCAAGTGCTGATGTGTTAACAGTTATTTCTGAAAAGTCTCAAGTTTTAGACAAGAATGGTGAAGCTCGGGCTGCTGCTTTGGATATCTCAAAAGCATTTGACAGTATTTGGCATATTGGCCTTCTTCACAAGTTGAAAGGTTATAGTATTTCTGTACAAATGTTTGAACAGATTTCAATCAAATTGCAAAATAAAAGTTATCTTGAATGGCCACTGTTCTCGATCGTTTTGCATTAATGCAAGCGTCCCCCACAGCTCTATCGTTTGACCTATGTTGGTCTTAATTTTCACCAATGAATTTCCTGATAGTTTCAGTTCTCAACTTGGTATCTAGGTTGATACAACTATTTACTCCTCTCTTAATAGTAAGTCTTATTGGTCCGATACTATCGAATTGGTAGCTGATCTCAAAAATGACTTATAATCTGTTGTTAAATGGGCAAGTAATAGCTTGTTAATTTTAATGCCTCCAAAACTAAACTGCTCTCTATTAATCGTGTGAGAGAACGCTTTCTCCCTTTTGTTAGCATGGCTGATGTTAACCTCCAGGATACAGTGAAACATTGCACCTTCTCGGGTTAATGTTTTCTGCTGACATGAGATGGAAAGATTTTATTGAATCTAGGTCTGCTGCTAGGAAAGTTGGTTTACTGTGTTGTGCTAGACAATTTTTCTCACCAGAATCTCCCTTATATATTTATAAGTCTACCATTCATCCTTTGAATATTACTGCTACAACTGGTCTGGTGCTCCTGCTATATATTTAGAGATTCTTGATAAAACCCAAAGAAGAATCTGCAATGTAATTGGTCTCGGCTTCAGTCACATTCCCACTTTTTTAATATAGCTTCCCTGCACCTTTTCTATAAATACTTTCAATGGTAATTCTTCTGATAAATGTTTCTCTTTGGTAGTTAGCCTTTATGAATTTAAGAACAGTACTAGATTGGCAACAACATCTCATCATTTTACAGTTGAGAATGGCTAGATGTAACCATAAGTTCTATCCTAACAGTTTCTTCATTCACACTTCTCACTTGTGGAACTTTCTTCTGGTTTCTTACTTCTCAGTTAACTCTAATCTTCAAAAATTTAAATACAATATCAGTCATAATCTTTTGTCTTTTTAATTTCTGTCCCTTTATTGTCCTCTGTTATTAATAGTATGTTTTTTGCATATTCCCTAACACTCAGTTAACCTATTGTGTCTTAGTGGCTTTATTGCCTTGTTTGGGGTGAAATGGTTATATAGTGTGTCCCTATAACACTTTACACAGATCGCACAGATCTGTGGTAAAAGCATATGGATGCTATATTCTGATCCTCATCACAAATCATAATCCAGACGTAAATAATTGGTACTGTTGTTGAAATGACCAAATCATTAATTTTTGACTGATAGCATATTAACTTGAATTTATTTCTCAAGTTAAAAAAAATTCTCTAAGTTATAAATTCTAGAAGATTCCAAATAAAATTTTGTAATATGCCACATGGAAATGATTTTTATATCATAAAATTCCAGTCTATTGCATTGTTCCAAGGAAATGATATTGGAATTTTTTTTATCTTTTATTAATGTAAGAACAGTACATGGCCATTTTTGTGGAGCACTCAGTGCATAAAAAAGTTTTTTTACGGAATACAAGGATTTTGTCAATTTTAAAGATTATTATATTGAAAAAAATGAAAGAAATGATGTAATGCAAAACCATGTGCTCCACATATCGAAAAATTTATTTGCGATTCCTACAAATGATGTATTAAAGGGAAAAGATGAATAAAGAAGAGTTTTCTAAGTTCAAAAGGGAGTCACCACTTTTTAGGATTTTAAAATCTTACTTATTATAAAACGCAGATTGTGTGTGTGTGTCTGTACATTTATATATTGGATCGGATTTCCTACATTTTTCAACCGATTTCAACAAAACTTCACAGGACTGCATGAAATTACCTTGTGGTAGTTCTGACAGCACCAAAAATTGGAAAAACACAATTGTTTTTGCACAAAATCAATTTGACAACATGATTAAGAGGCATTCGCTGTTGCGAGAATGGAAGGGGGACAACTCATATCGAGTTATACTTATTATAAAACCCAGGTTGTTTGTGTTTGTGTGTCTGTGTTCATTTATATATGGGATCGGATTTCCTACATTTTTTCAACCAATTTTAACAAAACTTCACTTTTTTTTTTTTTTTTTGGCATGTAGTGTTTCTTATTGTCTTGCACACTTTTTTCTTTATTTTTACATTTAGAATGCTTTAAAAATTCCATTTACAAGATAATTGTTTAAAATAAAATTCTATTCAATCGGTAGACTCATAACAATTGAAAACAACGCTTTTGTTTGAGTTTGGGTTTGACCAATTCGTAAAAAAAAGAAAGAAAAAAAACTAATTAAGACATGCGTGTCTGTCAACCTTAAACAATAATATTTGTCAATTTTATTTTTCAGTCTTTATGATGGTCGATACTTGATCTATCTCTTACTGTTACATCCCCGAGCAATGCCGGGCTCTACTGCTAGTTATTTATAAAGATTGCACAAATTCTTCACTCTGTGTAATTTGGTCAGCAACAAAGATTTCTTGAATCATTCAAATCTTTGTTTTCTACAAATATCTTCTGGGAAATAATAGAACTTTTATTGACATTGTGATTCTGAATGTCTTTGAAGACACTTTTTCTTTCTCAACAGTGGTGATCATTGGAGATAAGTAACCAAAACATTGTAATCATCTTCACAGGTTTTTGTAAGTGCTGTTGTGAAAATCTATCATGTTGACAATATATCATTTAACAAATTACTCCTTAAAGTGGTAACTCCTTGTTACTCCAAAGCATTCTGTTGATACTCTCACACTGCTGATGAAAGCCTTTACTGACTTATAGGGAAAAGAGATGCTATAAGCTTGGGCATAAATTTCTCCAAAAGTTATTTTTTGGGGGCACATGAAAAATTCATCAACCAACCAGTTTTTGTTTTACAAAATTTAGGTTGAATTTTTAAGATTGTCTAATTTTGACTTTGTTTTGATTGTCTTTTTTCACGGACTTACCATAAAAGGAAATTGTGATTACAAACTGTTTTTGTTGTTAGTTTTTTGATGTAAATATTTGGTACCCGTTTACTTCCAAGTTGTTTTTGTGATTCACTTTTATTAGGATATAGAACAAGAGGAGAATTTAAATGTTCTATTTTAAAAAAAAGATCTTTCAAATACAGGTTGGCACTAATAAACTGCAGTAGTTGGAGTCCAAAACTTCTATACGCAGTTTAGATCAAAAATGAGCTACAATGTCAGGATTGCTAGCTTAGACCACCAAAACAAAGCTTGTCAAGTCCATGGCATTATCTACAAAAATGGGTAACGCAGTGGCAAAGCATGCAAAATGCGTATTCAATACTAAGAGTTGAATATTGGCAGTCATGAAAAACATTTATTAAAACTATCCTTTAATTTCACATCTGCACCAATGTGAATAAATTTGAAGGACGATGACCTAAAATGATTCCAATTATAAAGCGCCATGTCAATAGATCCATTATTGATGACAGCAAAAGATGGTGGAAATCTTGTACGCATGAGATTTTAAATTAATTTTTTTTTATAGTTTTAAAATTTTGTATAAAAACATTACAATACATTGTATTGTATTAATAAAAATAATATAACAATACAATGTAGTAATATCTACGTACAAGCACAGGTTTCTATGCAATATAATGATACAATACAAATTTTACGAAATTAATACAAAACATTTTTAATAAATTTACATGTATGTAATGGAAAATAAAAAATTGGAAAAAAAAAAATCTAATAAATTTATTAAAATAAAAGATTATACAGAAAAATCAGACTTTAAAAAGTTTCACAATTCAAGTTTGAATTTGTTTCAAATTGGAATCCACTGATGATTATGATTCTAATATGAACATGACAAAAAATTTGGGGGCCCATCGTGCATGTGCGGCTTAAGTGACATTGTGGTTTATTGGTGCATGACTTAATGGCACTGACCTGTATATATAAAAGTTCTTATATAAAAACTAAACTAGTTATCAACAAGATAAGCAATTTCCTGAATTGGATCCTTTTGGTGTGACCTCTTCCATAAACTATAATTTAAAAATAAGCATATTTCCTGAACCATTTTTTCAGAATCAAAGATTTTTTTTTTCTTTTTAAACTAATTAACTGTTGTATAAGAGTGGAAAATTTGAAAAAAAGGAAATTGAGCCTAGATGAACAGACACCACCTCCTCCAAATCAACAATTTCTTTCGTCATTCCTTTTTTTTCTTCTTTTTTTTTTAACAAAAGGAAAATCTCTTTTAGCCTCCTTGTTTTCTTCAATTTATCTTTCTTTTCTTTCTTCCTTAATTTTGTTATTGCTTTTTCCTTCCACCATTCTCTCCTCCCTCACCATTTCTTTGTTTCTTTCTGTCTTAAGTCTTTTGTCGATGCACTTTATTCTTATGTATCTTTCTTTCTTTATCCTTTTTGATTTAGTCACTGAATTTTGAAACTTTTTCCCTTCTCCCAAACAACTCTAAATATCTGCCATAAAATTAAACAAAAAATAAGAAGTCTTGTCTTCACCAACTAGCAATACTTTATTTATTTTTTTTCTCCTCACTCAATCCAACAGTCTCTCATCTTGTTTCTTCAGACAGCAATATCTCTCATCACTTATTAATTGGACTTTCATTTCTCTTATCTAACAGGAAAGACACAGAAAATTCTTGACATCAAATAATTCTTGTGGCAATATAAAACATCTGGTTCTATTTATGTATAACTAATCATTTAAAGTGAACAATTTCATTCAACTTTATTTCCTGTACAAGAGAGGTAACTCTGACGTTCCAATTATGTGTAAATATTTTAGTTTTTAATTATAATTTCACTATCTTAAGTAAAACTGAAGAGAAATCAGTCACGTTTTATATCGTATTTAGATTCTATATATAATATGCACTAATCCATTATTTAAGACTACTATTATCCTCTTGTTGGATTATTTGTAATGAAAGATGATTTTACACAATTTGATGTCTATCAGGGAATTGTCATCTTTTTGGTAACCAATTAATTGTTAACCATTCTTAAGAAAGTCTGGTTTTAAGTATCAGGATTCTTTTCTTGCATTAACATCCATTGTCAGGAAGACTTGATCTTTCTACATTTCTGAGACAGTCTATCAAATCTGTTTCCTTAACTTTTATCACAATGTTTTGGCTGCTGTCATCTTTTATGATGTTACTACACCTCCTCTGAATCCAATGTATATTTCTGAACTCACTGACCCAATGAACCATTATGAAAGATTATCAAGTGCAATAGATTCATGAGAAAGGTCAAAGGGTGCAGTGACCAAAATATTGAGATAAAGATAACAAAAATCAGATTGAAATAATCATTGTAGGAAAACCTTTTCTCATCCAATTTAAAACTTCAGATTTAGGGTATATAAATATTTTTTTTTAATCTTGGTTTGCCTTTGCTATTAACCAACAATATATTTTGATATAAAATGGGAAAGAAGAAAAATATAAGGGGGGTGCTGAAAAGTTTATGGGCTGACTCATTTCCCAAAATCAATATTTCAATGACCAAAACAGTAATTTACTTGACCCCATATTATGACCTGAAGTGATATTTTCTATTATTACTGATGCTGATGATTTGTGCTGTTGGTGAAAATTTAAAAAAAATTGCATCATGTTTCCAATTTTTTTTTTTTTTTTTTTTTTTTTATATTCAATATAACTCACTTCCTATTAAGAATTTCTATTTTTTTTTCTTTTTCTTAACCATTTCTGTTCATTGATACAATAAGTCCCTTTTTCTTTGCCTTTCGTTATCAGTTTTGAGCTACACAATGTGTACATATTATTTAAATGAACAAGCTTCAGAAATAGAAAACTAAATTATATATATATATATATATATATATATATATATTATCATTATTATGATTTCATACCTATACTATAACCCTGGTAGTGTATGAAAAAAGAAATAAATAGATAATGCAATGTGCAAAAAAAAAATACTACACAAACTGATATCTGTGAAAAAATTTCAATGCCTAATGTTGCATATTTGATCAATAAAAGCTGCTCAAAAATAAACAACATATTAAGTTCCCCAAATGCAACTTCATTACTAAGGCTACTTGTCCCCTTAAAGGAAAATTCCAATATGAATCCATAGTGTATAAGGTGCAGGTGTATAGCAGCAGACTCAATAATAGTAGTAATAGTAAAAAAGTATACATGTGCTCTACCCAAGGAGTTTTCAAAAACAGATATTACAGCCATAGAAGTATTTTCGCACAGGACTTGTTTATCTATATGTGGGAAATTAAAAAGAAGCAAGGTATAGAGCCTATATTAAAATGGGATATAGTAAAAAAAAAAAAATACTGTAAATATAAAGCTGATGATAGATATTGCCTCTTATGCATGGAGGAAAAATTAGCTAAAGCTTCTTACAATAATACTAATGAACTACTCAATTAGAAATCTGAAATACTTAATGGTTATAGATATAAAAAAAAGCCTGATTATTTGGCTAATAGAATGTGGTTTGTTTTTATTTTTTTTTAATGCTAATATTTTATTCTTTCTGTTGGCCACTTTATTAATAAAATGTCATTTGGGCCAACCATCTTTAGTCAGAATTATCCTGATGATCTGGTAGGTGAAACATAGATAGGTTCTAGCTCTTTAGGTATTCTCTTTCATTCATATATATATATATATATATATATATATATATATATATATATAAGCTAAATTTCAACAGATACTGCTAAGTTAGAATGATTTAGTTACTTTGATTTTTAAAATTGAATTCTCAAGATAAATCAGGGAATACTAACAGCAAATAATTTACACCAAAAATTTGTGCCAATAAATTGAAAAACAAATCGCACAAAGAAAAACGGTCTACAGAGGAGAAAGTCTTACTAAGAACAACAAAAGACAGGATGTTGTCGAGATTTCATGATTGGCTACATTCTGAAAGGGCAAGGTTCATAGAGATAAAATAAGAAAATTTACTTCAGTGGCAATCAAGTGGAACAATTTTGCTTCAAATTTGCTCCTTCATAGATATTGAAAATTGTATCATTGGAATTTTGAACAGAACCCTAATTTCAATTGTTGGGAGTAGAATTATTCTACTTAGGAGAGATTACACATAGCAGTTAATACCAAGGCATTCCATACTTCAGATCAATCATAATGTAACTTACAGCCAGAATTAGTCTGTCTCAAATCTCCTCATTTCACTGGGAGCAAAAATGTTCAGGTCATGGTGGGAAGTTATAGACCTGAAGCTCCACCAAATTATATATTAATTCTAATAAGACCTTAGTAAAAAAGAAATATACTGTGGAATCTTCCACATTAGCCTTCCACCCCTTTCAGAAAGATTTATTCTTGCCTAAAAAAAAGCCTTAACCAATCACCACTTTGTTTCAGTATATTCAATCTTCTATTGGTTAAGAAACACTAAACTGTATCAAAGTCAAAACAGATCCTTTTTACCGCCGAAGCTCCCCGGAGATGATTTTTAGACACCAAAGTCTATATAAACAGCCGCATGACTTAATTCAAGTCAGTCAGTCATCAAGTTTTGTGAGATGCTACCAAACTCCACGCGTGTCAATTCACTGACTCAATATCACTTCAAAATTCTCAACACAGCACTCAATTGACCATTGTCCGCGTGGTAATCAAATTACAATTGACTTAAAAAGTGAACGTTTTCACTACACAAAAAGTAATTGTACAATTCATCAATTTAGCCAAACAGTTAAAGGCAGACAACTCTTCACAACTTAAATTCTAACTAACAAGTAACACACACATACAAAACCATTAAATTTTAATGACCAAATTTCTGCATGAACTTTCTTCATAACCTTGTCTCAATTGCCACAAGCAACAAAAATTCTGTTATCCTTGCATGTATATCTATTGTATATATAAAAATCTCTTTATTAGATTTCTAACCACTATGTTTTTAGTAATTTCTTGCAATACAAATTGTCTTTATATTCTTTATTTGATCTACGTGTTGTGAGATAATGCATAATAAGCACGCATAATCTTTGTCTTATATAAATTACCTTCTGATACATATTTCACTCAGCTACAACCCACAACAATACCATGATAAGAGTATTAACTTTCTGAGCCAAATTAAAATCCCTACTGTTTTTATTTGAATTTCTTAAACCAACTACAGCAGCAAACTACTACAAACCCAAACTGAAACTAAAAATATTTGCTGCTATTGGAACGGCAACATTTGAGATTGGCCTCCAGTTCTGGATGTGAGTTGCTCTTGGTTAATACCAAGAATGCCATGGTTAATACTGGCGTTTTATTCACCTTTGTGTTGCTTATTTGTCTCTTCCAATGAACCAGAGTATAACTTTCCAGCATTACCAGACTTAGGGATTGAACTCTCAACTTCAAGATGCATCTGAAGAAGGTCAAAACTTACAATGGCTGGAAGGTTAGGAGTATAAAACCAAGATAAACATGCTGGTCTAAATAGCAAAGCATATAATAATGATAATTCCTCATCAGCTTCATTTTGTTATTTACTATTGTACTACAAAAATGCATCATCTTGTGCAGCAGGCATCAATTAAATGTTGACCTCTTCCATGTTAACTTTGTATATTGAAATTTACTGTATTCATTAAGTGATTTTATTATTGGGCTTCAAACGCTATCATTGCTGGCTTTAAATTTATTTTTCATTTAAGAAAATCTCAACATATGCAGGGATATTTTGTTGATGTTAATTTGAATGATTTGAGACTCAGATTTTTTATTTTTAATAATTGAAAAAAAATGTATTTTTCTTTTTCTTCAAGATATCTGTATAATATAAATGCATATTTCAGCAAAATTTCCTTGATCACTCCAAAACAATCATTTTTACAGCCGTTTTCATAATCTACAAATTGAATCACCATCCAATTCAATGTTGGATAAAAATGAACTAACTCTAACTTCAAAAAATACCCTGAAGTTCTCCAAAAATATGTGCACAACATTTTTTTAAATGCTACCATTTTGAAATGCCAGGATGTAATTTGCTCAATGATGTCTACATTTCATTTATCAGTAGTAGGTATAAATATTATCACTTTGTAAAATATGTAGAACTAATGTTTGTTAGAAAAGCAGCAAAGTTCAGTTGTACAATTTTCTGTACAGATCGAGTCACTTACAGTGCCTGTATGGTGTCATTAGCAAAATCTCTAATCACCTGTTCCATAACAAAAAAATTCTCATGAGAAATTTTGTCAGCTCATTTCAAATAGTGATTCAAATCTTTTCTCTCTCCTCCTCTTGTTCTTATTACCAAGTCTCAATAACCTTATAGTCTCCATTATCTTGAATAATAAATCCATTTTTGTTTGGTTTTTAAATTTTGCTCCAAGGTTTTATTTGAAATCATTTTTGTACTTAATTGAATCATTTTTGTACTTAATTGAATCATTTTTGTACTTAATAACATTTTTCTGATTGTGATATTCATTATTGTTCATTTGGAATCATGATCTTGCTCCTTAGAAATAATTATTTTTGAAAAAAATTTAATTGGTAATTTATTATTTTAAAAACTTAAATGATACAACTGATGGCTTTGTTATTCAAGTACTTTTTCATATACGTTAATAATGAAAAAAAAAAAAAACTTTCATACCTGTGCTTGATCTTAAACCTTAGGAGACAACAGGGCTGATATATCGTCCGAAAAATCAAATGATGAAATTGACTGAGCCGATCCATCAGCCAGATAATACAAGCCTCAAGATTAGCTAGCTGGTCTTTGTACCAGCCAATCAGATTACTTCTTGCATTTCTTGCACATCTGGGTCTTTCATTGGTGGTTTCTATGATAGTTTGCTGTGTTCTGTGATTTTACATCAATTTTTTTTTTTTTTTTTTTTTTTTTGTGCTCCAAAAGAGCTCCATCTTGGCACTGAAACTCCAAACAAGGCTCCATTTCCAAAGGGCTAAAAGCCTTTTTGAGGTGACTGCTGCTACTACTACTACTACTACTATTAATAATAATAATAATAAGCAGTAGGCAAGGAATTACAATGATTTGATTCTATTGTTTTTCATTTTTAAGGTCTTTTGCAAAACGATGATGTATTATCTTTACCTGTTTCAGTGCTATATTATTTCTGTGGATGAGATGATGTAAAGCAGACCCCTCTTTAATTAGAAAAATTACTTCCAATCTCTCAAAGACCTTCTTTTTCTCTTTGTATTTTCAGAGATTTGCTTTTGGCAGTGAAGAGGAAGAAGTTTACGACAACCTGGATCAGGTCGATGTCTTCCCCAAACAGCTTGGTGACAGATTTTTATTAAAAGTTGAAGAGTTGCAGCTCAAGTTACAAGCCAACGTATCAGATGATGGAATGTTGGAAAATATACAAAATGTAAGATGTTTTTCAATTTTAACGATTGAGTTCATGTTTTGTTTTATTTTTTTTTTACTTTTTAAGCAGGTTAGATAGTTATTTTAGCATAGCGGGGTGGGGGGGATTGAACCAAATGATTACTTGCTCTGTTATCTGTCAGCCAACATGACATCCCAGTTTTTTATCAAAGCAAATTCCCTGAATAATTTGTGTGTGTGTGTGTGTGTGCACATTTTTACATCTTACAATTGCCTTTCAATAAAATCCTTAAATAGGTATCTCTTAATAAACATTTCTGTCCCTGCCAAATTTGTCACCTTTTCCACCCTCATAAATTTGAATCATCTCTCCTAGATCTCAGAGACAATAACAATATTGCTATTTTTTTTTACCTCAAATCTCAAAAAATTCACCCTGTATCCAATGGGCCAAAGGTTACTCCCCACCCAATAATGAGTGTCATAATTGGAGGTGTATCCTTAAGGCTGAGTTTTCTTTAACACTGGGAAATAGAATATTAAAGAAATAAATGTCTAAGTTGTTAAAATGGGATCTTGATCAATAAACTGAGTGACAGCACTTCACCAAACACTAGAAAAACTCACCCTGAGGAGAAATTTCAATAAACTTAAATAATGCCTAAAGATTAAATCCACTTTGGCAAGAAGGGAGACAAGCTACTGTCACTGCTTAGAACATATCCATTAAGCTGAGGAGTGGGAATCTTAGCCAAGGATGATGAGTTCAATACTAGGTAGGACCACAAGAGTCAGCACTGTTAACATAAGTTTTGTTTTTTTTCTAAAAGGAAAGATTGACATTTCTTTGATATGTTCAATTAATCAAGAAACATTCAAATAACTTATCTGGTTTGCCAACTCATGAGTTTTGTGCCAAAAGTGCTCATTACGGTCAGATATTTGATAAATCTATCAAGCTTATTAACAGATCTCATATTTATACTCTTTTGTAATGAAAGGAATGCTAATTCTAATTTTCAAATTTGAAATTCTTAACACGTTAGAGTTTATTTTTCTGTGAATAAGTTCAATAGATTTATCAAACATCTGACCTTGAGTGTTTCAACATGAAACTCAGGAGTTGGCAAACCAAATGAGTCACTTGAAAATTTTTTTGATAAATTGAATATTACAGCTTTAATTATCTCTTGAGCAATTTTTGGCAGATGTTCTGCTCGCCTGAGAAAACACATTAAATTTTAATAATTTTTAATGTATTTTTTCAGCTGTAATTTCATTATTCTTATTAAATTTGATATGTAAAAGTTATTGATGCAAAAGTAAATATTTTGAAACATATAACAAATTTTTGTTATTAAAATAATGCATTTTTATTTGGTTGTCTGTCATTGTGTAATTAGTTACTTTTAAATATTTGCACACATTTTTATATTAAAAAATGTTTCTAAAAAGTTTTTATTGTTAATCTAAAATCTTTAATGCATTCTTTAATCTTGTGTTTCCTACAAATCTTTGGCCTCATTGTTTAAATTGTTTGATGATGGAAAATAAATCTTTAACACTGAGATATCATAAAAATTGATCTTTAATCTAGGCCAATAATCTTTTCTTGATAAGCTGCTTATCTGCATAAGCCCATCTTGTAAAACAGATTTAGTTCTGCAGGCATTTCAACTTAGCTCTGGATCATGTGATCAAAATTTGGTAGGATTGGTTTTAACCCCCCCCCCCTATTCTATACATTCCACTGTGTAGGTTAGTTCGATTTTTCCTTGAATGGTTTCATTACATTTTGCCCTTTCCCAGACATTTCTGCATATGTTTTGAGCGTCTCGCTAACTCTTACCAACTGTCGTTTCTTGACCTAGACAGATAATGGATTTTGGTTACTTAGATTTACTTGACTAAACCCAATTCTCTCTGTTTTTTTTTTTTGTTTTTTTTTAAATGTTCTCTTTTCCTTATGTATGAGTTTAATACATATTTATTATGCATCTATTTACTATTGCAGACTTTCCTTTCACTCATTCTGTGTGTCTCTCTTTCTTGATGGTTGACTTATTCTTTTAGGTATTCTATATTCTATTTGTTGTCTGCTCATTTCTTATACTCTATTCATAACTGTCTTTTCTTTATTATATAACAATGTCCCTATCTTTTTCATATAGTTTTGCTGTATATGTGTAGCTTTACAATTTATCTATGCAGAGAAATTGCTTTATATACATATTTAGTATATTTTGGCAACAATTTTTCATTTATACAAGTTTTTTTTTTTTAAAGGCCAACAAAAGCATTTTGGGGTTGTTTATTTTTATTTTTTGCAAGATTTTCTTGGTTTCCAGTAAAAATGTATGTACGTATAATGTGACAGTATGTACGTACGTATAACGTGACAGTATGTACGTACGTATAACGTGACAGTATGTACGTACATATAATCTGACAACATGTATGTCAATTTTAATCAAGAAAATTTTTTGATTATTTATAATTTTGTGCCTAGAAATATTTCCAAGGATAACATGAATCATTGTTTGACTGGCATAAACCTGGTATATCAACAAATATGATTTTAAATCTTGAGTGAGATTTACATCCATGTTGACAGATGGAACAGGTAAAAATTACCTGCCAAATTATGATTAGCAAACTGCTGGCATACTGGTGGATTTTCATGAGATGTTTAAGACCACCTGAATTTTAGGCAGTCTTGCCACATTCGGAGCACAGGTAATAGTTTTCAACAGGGTAATTTTGGGTTGAATATCTTGTGAGTGATTGCATGGGTGTGTGTGGGGGGGGGATTAACCCAGCATTTGAAAGACAGCTGTTATTATATATATATATATATATATTCTTCTCGCCTGTGGAACTCCCTCTCAATTTCTTGCTCCCTTGTCACCTACAAACTTCAAAAATTTAAATGCAACACTAATTACCATCTTCTGTCTTCGTGAATACAGTTCTTTTATTGTCCTTTCTCTTTATTTCATTCTTTGGGATGAAATGATTATATAATCATCTAGACATACTATGTCTATTTATTTTTATTTTAATACTGTTAGATTCATGGATCAATTTCTTAGTGCTTTTACAAAACTGAAATGCCATAGCTTTGCTTATTTCTTTTATTTTTCGCAATACTTTCAATCTCATCCAAGATCATCTTCAGGGTTGAATTGCTAAGACAAAAATTAGAGTAATTGATAGTTGTGAAGTTTTTGGAGATGCGCATGGATATCACATAGGGGGGAGATACTCAGTTATAAAAGACAAGATACAGCAGTGCATCTGTGAAAAGTTGATTTTCAAAATGCATAATTTATGGAGAATACACAATTTTATTATAGCTTTAAAAATGGACATATAAAATTTTTGATTTTGATGAAATTGATTTACATTATCATGAAGCCCTGATCAATGATAAATATTTACTCTTCAAGGTCAAATATAAGATTCATCTTTGGATTGACAGCAGCTCTGCCTTAAAAGCCCCTCTACAGTAGTAGCAGAGACGATTAGGATGGTGCTGCTAACTTCTGTCTGGAGATAATCATTCATTACTTTCAGTTATGCAGTCAGATAATTTGGGCAACTGAGAAGAAATATGCCCAACCAATTTGGCAATTGTTACAACTAACTACCCCACTTCTGACAGGCAATAGGGAGGTGTATACAATTTATTAAATAAACTAGAAGGCAGCAAATATTAAATATGAGAAGATGGAGGATAATTTCTCGTCCCAATTTAGATAATTATTCATCTAATACAACGCAGATGTTTATAACATTACCTCTTCACTTTCTTTTACTTTCTTATTCTTTTCATTGTTTGTCTTTTTTTATATTCTTACTCAAAGAATCAAAATCCCCAATTGATCTCCATAATGGCTTCAGTTAAGATTGAGTAAAGAGTTATCTCCCTTACTTTTTTTCTCTCAACCTATAATCATGACAACAAACGAACAAGGCTTTGTGTCTGCATCTGTGGATACACGCATACATATACACTGCAGGCCAAAATCTTAAGGCTAGTGAAAATAAAGAAGAAATATAACTTTTACATTGGTAGACTAAACCACTTATTTGAGAACCCATATTAATAAACTGTGTAGGGGGGGGGTAAAGTTAAAAGGTTATTTAGTATGCCGACATAGATGGTAGGACATTATGTTAGATAAAATTATTTTTATATATATATATATATATATATATATATATATATATATATATATATATAAAGAAATATAGTTTTAAGTTGAACTATATTTATGAAATAAAGTGTTCAATATAAGAGAGCGTATACAAATATAAAAGTGAACATTGAAGTCACCTCTGAGTGTTGACTTCAATGTTCATGTTATATATATATATATATATATATATATATATATATGATGATGATGTCAAAGTGGAAAATCTGCTTTCTTTGGCTTCCTCAGGTTATATTAGAGCCTTTTATGTTATAATTTTTTTACTTATATTATAATAAAAATACTCTCTGGTTTTTTTAGTGGACTGATTTAAAATCCAACCAAACACCACTGATATATATATATATATATATATATATATATATATATATATAAAAACATACAGACTCTCTTGAGTTCTGTACATTAAGGTATCTAATTTGATTTCTGATTACTACTTACCTTCAGAGATCCCAATGCATTTTCCTTCGCATACAATTTTGTCTTTTTTTCATTCTAACCTGAGGAAGTCAAAGTGATCAGACACTCTGGCAACAAGCATTGTTAATAAATTTTCCACTTTGTCTCATTTTCAAAAATTATAACATTAGCATATTATAACATCACTACAGAAATAGCTATTTTGCTTCTACACTTCTGGTGTCTTATCAAGTGATGGTGTTGATTGCAAAATAGTTTTTCTTTTGCAACCAGCATCATCACTTGACAAAACACCAAAGATTGCTTATGTTATAATTTTTGAATAAATATTATTTGCTCTACTTTGTACAGAGCACTTTTTAAAAAAATAGTGTTTTTGGTTATTGATATTCCATCTACAGCAACCCTGTGTGGGTGTATAAATTATATATATATATATATATATATACACACACACACACACACACACACACACGAGTAGAGGATTGTGTATATTGAATAAATTCCAATAACCAACAAATACTATTCTTAAGAGTGCTCAATACAGAGTAGAGCAAATATAATTATTATTCGAATAAATAATTATATATATATATTGCCAGATTTGGATGATAGAAACAAAATTCGTTATTGTAAATGAAAAAACACTTAGTCAATTTCACTATCTTTATAATTATCATTTCAAATAGATTTTTATTTCCATCAAAAGTCATGATAGGTTTCAGAAATGGGTCATTAAAAGTAAGCATTGTTGAGCCCATCTTATAATGGCTGTTTTGTGGACACATGCGAGAGAATGAGAGAGAGAATGTAATTATATGTGTACATATGAATGTATCATGTAACCAAATGTAATAGCTGCCTACTTAAAAATGTGGGTGAAGGAAGGTACGTCTGTTTGAAATAATCAGCAGCATCCTTAAAAGGTAGAGTAGAAAGGGTGTATGTTTTCAAATGTAGCTGGATGGTTGAACCATCTCAGCTTGCCAGCTCATCGCATTTTGACTTTGGTTATGATTTGATAAACTCCCAACATTGGAGAATAGACAAAATTTATTGATTCTGGTTTTCGTTGATTTGTCATTTAGTTATATATATCTGTAGAGATCTGCTTCAAAAATGCTGCTGTAATTCTCACTGTTTTTCCATAATTCTTCCCACTTTTCCTATTGGAACCAAATTGGACAGTTACAAGAGAAATTATAATTGTATTAGTTGGTCTATATTGAAAATTCTTTTGGAGAATTATTTTTAGGAAAGAGTGAGAAATGATTTATTTTTATTGACAATGTTTGAGCTTTAGGTGCCTCTCTATTTTCATTTAACAAGCAAAGGTCAGAGGTCAGTAAATCATCAAATGAGAAAGGTATTTCTTGAGTTAAAAATGGAATTTTCCTAAGAAATCAGGATGATAACCAAAATTAGAATTTGGGAAGAATTGTAATAATATCTCCATCTCTCAAGAAACAATAAACAAACAAACATTTTTTTTTTTATTATTTCAATGAAGAAAATAAAAGAATTATTAACGGTGTTAATAAAATGTTGTCTGAAATTCTGGGAGGCAGAGATAGTGTGAGATGAGATAGATATATATATCTCCAAATGAGAGAACAGATGGAAAAAATCCACTGTTCATAGCACTTATTTTTAAAAAAGTGCTCAATACAAAGTAGAGTAATATATTTTTTTTTTTATTATAAGAGATTAAAAAAATTTTTTGAAATCACTACACAAAAGCTTTCATGTTTCAATATTATGATTGTACTACTTCAGGTGATGGTGTGTCCTGGGTAAGATGATAAACTACATCCAACAGCAAGGCCTCTGATCAGGAGGTTTTGAGGAGTGTGGAACCACCTCTTAATTACTGGTGCTCCCAGGTCCACCCTGACCTGGGGTGGTAGCACCTGTAAGGGTCCCAGCTATGGGCAAATAGTTAACCCCCAAACTGGGGTCAAAACACTATGAAAGTATAAAAATAGGTTTTAATGCCAGAAATACTTTGTAAAAAAAAATAAAAATAAATCACCAGCAATAAATTTTTGAAGGAAAAAAATATTACCAGCAATACATTTAAAGACAAAAAAAATTATCAGCAATAAAAATTGTCAGCATTAAATAACTCATTCAGGTTGACATGCCATAAAACAAACCAAACCAGGCGATGGTAAGTAACTGTTGATTAAATGATTTTTAAGGAAATTTAATCACCAGTTAATTACCATCGCCTGAAGAAGTACAATTATAGTACTGAAACATGAAAGCTTTTGTGTAGCGATTTCTAATATATAAAACAAGCTTGTTCAGATTATTAGATCCTCTGAAATGAGATCAATATAATAGATAAGAAACAGTATTAAAAGAAAAAAGAAATGGACCAAATAATTTTCTAAATCCTAAAATGTATAATCCAACCAAGCATAATGTGGGAATTTTCTGAGAAGAAATTTTATTGGCTGTTGATGCCTTGCAAATTATTGGTCAGCATAAAAATGAGTGTTTTTAGTCTTGTCCAAAAGTTCTCTTGCAAAGCACTTTGCCCTGATATTCATTATTATATCCACTTGTTACGCTATAGTGATCTTGTTGAGATCAAAATGAAATCGGAAACAATTTCTGAAGATTATTGGTTTTCATTGAGGAAAACCACTGAATATATTGGTCATAACATTGTGATGAAAGCAACAAACATGGAAACAATCATCTGAATAATGTCTACGATAATGAAAATATTCAAGCTCAAAATCTTAGGAGAAAAAGTCTAAAGAACATACAAGTCAAATTGTAGCAATAAAAAAAAGATACAACAAAAATGAACATTGTAAAGCAAAGGTCTGGGACATACATACATAGCTTTGATTTTTTTTGTTAAGGCAGAACTGGGATTAATCAAGCAAGGATTTGTCATAATGATAGGCAAGGTTTTACAAGGTTGGATGCTCTTCCTAACCCCCAACTCAGACACTCACAGTAGTCTAAGTACACTGAGTGTTTTGTTTAAGACCCGCCATCCTAGCCTCTCTCTCTCTCTATATATATATATATATATATATATATATATATATATTAAGAAAGAAATGGACAAAGTCCGACAATTTATTTATTAAAGACATTTTTATGTTTAACGTTCTTTTTTATAGATACAAGTATTTAAATATTTAAATTGCGTATAGGATGCAGGTTCGGATCCTGTCAAAGGACGAATATTTTCTATGAAAATTTCTCGGACATTCAGGCCGGTAAATGTTATTTAATACTGTTTGTTATAAACAGAGCATTTACTTAAATACTTGTATCTATAAAAAGAACGTTAAACATAAAATGTCTTCTTTTATATATATATATATATATATATATATATATATAAAAATGTTGGTCATTGACTTCTATAAGATGCCCTTCCACTCTTTAACAGTTCTTGTTTTTCATCCTGTGAGGTAATGTACTATTCTCTCCACTAGTGGACATGGTAGTTTTGAAGCTGATTTAGAAGCCTACTACCCATTCATGTCGCATGTTGTTCTGGACTATATGTTACCAGTATCCAGCCTAAACCTGACTTTAGCAACAAAAAAAATTTACTTGCAAAAATAACAATAGTAATAGTTAAGTATCTGTCTATATTTCTGAGATGAGGTATTATGTACACTATTTATATTATTCGGGTTATTGTCCTCATCTTTGTCGCCATATTTCAGCCGTTGTATGCTCCGGCCTTCTTCAGGTGGTTGAAATGTCGAACTGAAACCTTTATTTTGCTCACTGGAGTAGACTGTTCTAGTTCCACGTACCATCTTTAATAGATGTCAGTTATCAGTTATCTCCTGACACATGGCACAGTGGATAAAGGTGTTGGTTAGATTCAGTGACAGGACCCAAAGAGTGTGAGTTCAATACCCGGTTAAAGCAGTGGAGAACTTGGAGAGGGGAATTAACAGGCGATAACTGATAACTGACATCCATTAAACATGGTACGTGGAACTAGAACAGTCTACCCGAGTGAGCGAAATAAAGGGTTCAGTTCGACATTTCAACCACCTGAAGAAGGCCGGAGCATACAACAACCAAAACGTAATAAATATGTTGACAAAGATGAGGACAATATTCCGAATAATGTAAATAGTTGCTTAGACTTTTCTTTGTGTATGTAAAAATGGTTTAAACCAAAGAAACAATGTAAGTTCATATGGGAAAACATTTTGAGAGTTCCCAAACATAAAAAAAAGTAATGTTACCTGAGATTTTTTTGCTATGACTGACAATCCTTAAGTTGTTGTATCACTTTAATTTTTAAAGAGCAGTTTGTAAAGAATATTTTTAACAATCATAATGTCCAATAAAAACAAGCCTTTCATTTCAGCCTCAGCTGATGATAAACCTTGACCTTTGAAATTAAAACAGAAATGTTATTGTGGGGGAGGGGAGTTTAACTATCGTTAGACACATCATACAAATAGTATAAGACAACTTGACTAAGATAAGACTCAAGGCAATCCTTGATATGTGCAAATAGACATGTCTTAGATGTTCTACTCAAAAGCCTATATATTAAATTTCATATCACAGGAAGATGTAAAATATTAATATAACTGCTACAATTTTTAATGTTAAATTATTCTTTACTGTGCTTCATATTCCTAAAAATAAGAAATGGTTGTCATAAGAAATCTTTAAATTAAAAGTTTTTTTTATTTTTTTTTTTTAAATCTTGCCATTTTTTTTTTTCTTTTTTCATTAATTCCTTTTTTTTCTTTTCTTTGAAATCAGCCGGAGCCTTTCTTCATTTCTTTTGCTCTCTATGATGCCAAAGCCGGTAAAAAGATCACAGAAGATTACCACGTAGATCCTAACCAAATGTCTGTTCGTGCTATGGTCCCAACAGAGTTACTCCAAGCCTCTGACAGATTGCATACAGTTGATGGCGTGAAGAACGCAGCACCAGAACTGTACAATTTTGACAAAGAATGGTTCCATTCAAAGGACAGAATAGTAAGTAATCAAAATTGTACCAATGGAAAATACACAAAATTACTTATTGTCATTTCTAATTTTGATTTATAGCATTTTTTTTTTAATTTATCTTAATTGTTAAAGTTTCTCTTAAATGTATAAAAAGGGTATTATGACTGAGAAAAAGTTTTTTTTTTGTTTGTTTTTGTAGGTTTCAAAATAAACATTGTTAGATATGATGACACGGCTTTCTCTCACAAGGACGTTTATCTCTTGTACGTGTGTGTGTGAGATATATAAGTAATAACACCTATTGATATATGTAAAATTATATAATTTAACCTCTGTCAAGGTGAACAGAATTTTTTGTTAAAGTACTCAAAAGATATTCAAAGCAAAAATTATTGTATCGAAAAAAAGTTCAGGATACTTATCAAAGATCAACACAGAATTTTGCAATGCTTCATTCTTCAGAATCATAAGAATATCCAAAGAAGAATCCTTTTTTATTGGGATCATGAAGCATGGAACACAGCAAAACCAAATCAATCTTTAATAAGTTATCCTGAATTTTTTATATACACACACACACACACACAATAGTGTCATGTGAAAATCTTTCAATCCTTTTCTGCCAACCTAATGGATAAATTTGTCATTTTCTCTTCAGTAACTGTCAACATTTCTTTATTTTTCAAACAGTTTATGTCAGGTTATGTTATCATGAGTGAAGTAAAAATGTCCATTTCTCAATTGTACTTTAAAAAATAAAATAACATTGAATTTTAAAATATTTTTTTTTTTTTTTTTTTTTTTTTTTTTTTTACAGGGGATTTTCTCAGTAACAGGTCGTCAGTCCAATATCTATCTGTTTGCCAAAATTGAGAAAGTGCTCCAAGGCAGTGTATCGCATTGCACGGAACCATACATGAGATCCACAGACATCAAGGTTGGGACAAAAGTGCATCGACAAATGAAGCTCTTCTGCTCTCGGATCGGACATCATCGAATGCCCTTTGCATGGGCTGCAAAGTATGTGATGCAAGTGGACGGGGGGGAATAAAATTACAACTGATTTCTACTTTGATTTATTTGGATCTATTTCTTTAGCTTTGTTGTTTTTTTTAAAGATTCATTTCTAGTGAGATCACACAAAGAGATTCCATCTTATGGATGAAATTTTATTTAATTCAGATTAACTTTTTCTCGCTTGTAGTTCAAGTGATACTTATTGTATTTCAGTGACATACCAGACATATCATATTCCTCCAAAATATTAGAATTTCATAAATTTGTAATAAAATGCATAAAAAGAAAGTTGTTTTAATCCAGGGGCCAAATAAGGAACAAGGATGAATTTCCAGTAACATTAAAAAGTACCATTCAATAATTTTTTCATTGTTCCATGTCAAAATGCTTGAGGAGGGGAGGTTTTATGCAATATCAAATACTGTGGTTTGTTTTCAAGTATCGTCTATTCTTCTTTATGGATGCTAGACAATTTTCTTACAGTTGAAGAAGACTTGAATTGAGAAATGTAGTTATACTAATGGGACTGGGAATACCATGAACTGAACATGGGAATAATGAGGAAGTTTTAAAGAAAACAGGAACTAAAAAGACACTTATACTTAAAACCAGAATCAGTTGAAATTTCTGGGGTACATAATGAGGAAAGAGGGTTTTGAGAATTTAATACTCACAGGACAATTGAAGGCAGGATAAGCAGAGGGAGACAGCAAGTAATTGCTCTTATGAGTTTGTGAATAGATGACAAGAAGGAAAGATGGCTGACATAGTCAAATGTTGCTTGGTGCTACTGGGGACAGGAGGATGTGAAGAGCCATCATTGCTCACATCCTTAAGGAGCGTAACCTATAGAAGAAGATTACTGTAAAATTAAGAAATCTGTTGTTAGTTTTTTGATTGGTACTAATTAGAATAATCTTGTCTGGATTATTTAATTGTTAGTAAGATGGCATTTAACACACACACACACACATATATATATATAAACAAAACTTGTGTTTCTTTCTGAGATCTCTGTATACTAGAACATTCTTTTAAAGGCAACAAAATCTTGGAAGCTGATCTGAGTTAATCAATGTATAATACTAACAAGAAAACTGTACTAGTTAAACAAAAACAAAATTCACCCCAATATTATTTAAGGAAATATATGTTTATATAATAGCCTTTCTTACTATTCACAAGAAAAATATTCAAAAACCTCAATAGAAACCTGAAACTATGAATGGAACCAAACTCCATGTTTAATCCTATATGCAAATATTTATGATAAAGTTTAACTTATGATTTCAGCTTAAGAGATTAACAGCAGTAATTATTAATAAAATGGAAGAATTATTAAAATGTAGCATAATAAGCAATGTGTCAGAAGATGTCTTCTTACCATAGATCTTAGCAACATAAGCATATGATTTTATTTCTTCTTAGATTATAAACATTTTCATTTAAAGGAAGCACTTTTATAACTTCTCTTTATCACAGTGGTTCTCAACCTTTTCTACTCCATGCACCCTTTTCACCATATATCAGAGTATCATCCCCCCAACCTTTCCAAGATTGTCCAACTCAAAAGGTGCATTCCAAATAATATGCATATATTATTGAAAATCTTCATTCTTTTCCACATTACTACATATATACATTTACATGGATATTTTTCTAGAGGAGTTTTACAAATTTAATAGCAATAGAAAATGTTGATGGATTTTTAAACTTGAATGTTGCATGTACAGTAATTTGTTTTAATTCATGACTAATTATTAAATAAATAAACTGAAGCAAACTTCAATAAAGAAAAGGTTCAATAAAAAGTCAGGGTGAATCCATATTGAATATAAAATTCACCATACCAACTTTTTTTGTCACTCATGATGGGCTACAAGTTCTGTAAAAAAAAAAAAAACAATAAAACAAGATTTCCCTCTCTGCAAATCCTTCCCTAAAGGGATTACCACTCTTCCACTACCTGGTTGAGAACTTCTGTTTTATTTTATAAGAATTATCAGCATCACTAGTTTTTCATTTTGGGTGTTGGGATGGCCAAGGACACATTCCCAAAATTTGGGCAGAGTACTGCGAGACAGGGGAATATCTTTGATAACAAAGAAAAGAATCCTCAAATGTTACATGGCATCTGTCCTTCTTTACAGCAGCGAATGTTGGACAATTTCCTCAAAGATGAAGAAGGGACTTGAGGCGACAGAGATGTGGCTCTACAGAAGGATTCTAAGGATATCATGGACCAAGCGTGTGAGCAAGGATGCAAACAAGGAGGTGGCTTACACTTAACATCAGGAAGAGGCAGATGAATTTTCTGGGACATATAATGAGGAAGGAGGGCCTAGAGAATCTGATATTCACATGTCAAATAGAGGAAAAGAGAGACAAGCAAAAACAACACATGACATACCTGGTGGACTTAAGCAAGTAGACAGAACAGAACGTTGTCTGAGAGAGGAATCAGAGGGAAGGAACTTGGTGAGAGCTGCAAAGGATAAAGGGAGGTGGAGAGAAATGATCATCTACATCCTGAAAGGATATGGCACATAAAAAGAAAGAATGTAGTGCCATAGAACAATAGCCTTAATGGACTAAATCATTTGGCTTGTGGATTTGGTGATATAGTCATTGTGACTTCAGTCCCTGGACTAAGTTATACAAATATAATCTCAGTGAAACTAAGATAAGCAATAACTGATCAATACTAAAAAGGAAATAAGACATAGTCATCAGAATGAGAACAATCTACTCCTGTAGATTAAGGTTTTAATTTGAGATTACTTAAACATTACCTGTATTAATATACATCTAAAGAAGGCCAGAATGCACAATGGCTGAAACATTGTGATAATAATAACAAAGATTAGGAAAATAGCCCAAATGTAATGGTAATATTAACTGTTTCCTTATAAGGGAACTTTTGGCATTCATTAATCAAGCAGCCAATGCTACTTGATCTACACTTTTTTCACTCCCTGGCCATTGGGCCAGGATCAAAGTTTAGTATCTGTTTTCATCTCTAATGGGAATATCAGCCATTTCCTTATAAGGAAACATTTGGGATTTATTAACCAAAACAGTGCTACTGTTGGTTAAAATTTATGAAATCTTTCTCTTAAAACAATTCTTTAAGAAAATAGTTTTCTCAAGTTCACTAATTGTTATAGCTCTTTCCATTATTGATGGGGGTTTCCTTCCTAACTTTTAGTTTGAAGTAGTATAGAATATCAACATCTTGATTGTCATTATTTTGTCTTACATGTGCTATCTCTTTTAGTTGTTGTACATCCTTAAATAATGTGGTTTCTGTTGGTACAGTTTTTTTGTTTGTGATTCTGTGTAAATAAATTTTATGAATTGTTTATTCTTGTGGTTGACCATTGAGAAGTGAAACTGTACCTAAGATGGTGGCAAAACCATTGTACAAAAAGTAGTCTCCCCAATATAATGCCTAATTTTATTGATCAATTAATACTTTGATCATTAATATTCCATTTTAACATGATAAAAAACTGAATGATGACAGCTTGCTTTAGACATAACACAGCCACATTTATAAATTAAAAAGGAAAATGACTCTTTATGTTAAAGCTTTATTTTGTTGGATGCAGCAAATTTATAAAACAATTTATTAGAAGAAAAAAGATTGAAAGTTAATTTTCTTTTTTGTCATTCTTTTGTAGGTCTGTCTCTCTTCAGCCTGCCAGTGAGGCCACAATGGTTCTCTATCGACAGGAGAGTTCCAAGCTGTCTGAAGAAGAGATAATAAAAAGATTACAAGAAATGCGAAGGTAATAACAATCAGTTTTGTTTTAAAAATTTAAAAAACAAAAACGAGTGTATATAAATTAGACTTTCATATGAATACTTATCAGTTGGTATTTGTCTTGTTTCTTCTTCTTCTTCTTTTTTTTTTTTTTTTTACACACTAATGATCACTCAATACAAGGCCCAAGAGCCACTTAAGATAGAGGTTTATTGTGTGGAGTTGTATGAACATAAGAAAGGGCAAGAAGTGAAGTTGATAGGTCTATACAGGAAAGATAATGGCTAAATATTTAACTAGTGAATAACATTTCCAAATTCGGAAGAATATGGTGGATTTTGATCATGGAAAATGTGCTTGGCCAATAACTGCTGCACAAGCTGCACTGAATGGGCAGATGTGTTGTCATGGTGAAGTTATCATTCATCGGATACCTCTTCTGATGGACAACATCCTGCAAACACAGCAACATATCATGGTGGTGCTCCTTGTTTACTCAAAAGGCTTTTGTCAACCCATCATTTTCAGATATTTCCCAATGATGTTGCATGCTGGGATAGACCCCTCAGAAAGATATTATGAAGAACTTATCTCTTTGACTAATAAACCATGGTGGATTTGAAACTAGGTTTTGTTGATGCACTAATGCCCTAAACACTTGTCTACGTACCCTTAAGATATTATTTAAATCCTATATGGTAGGTGGTGTTGGTAGGATTTTCTTTGGAAGAAAACAAACTGACTTAAGGATATAAAATAAATAATATATTTTTACTTATTTGTTTTACAGGGCTAAGTGAGTCCTTAGGTATTCAGTGTAGCAAAATGTTCATTTATAAGATAGATATTGGTAGCAGTTTGGAGAAATGTCTGTTTCAGTAGTTTGGAAGTCAGACCATGATAAGGATAGTAGTACTATTAGAAATAAGGTTAATCTACTGCATTTTTCACAGCCCTAAGCAGGGCTGAAATATCATTAGCAGATGACCTCTTGGCTGATTTTTCCATAATAGCATTTTTTTGTTCATCACTGTCTTTTCTGGTTCTGGCCCAGAGGTGTCAGTTTATCTCTGTTTTGACCAGGTTGAGAGACTCTGGTACGAATATTGGTTTCAGCTAACATCAAAGTTCTCTTTGTGTCAATTTTTTGATTGGTCAAAATTATTTTAATTTCTGGTGTTCCTTTCTTATCTATTTTTTTTTTTTAATTTTATTTTTCTTATGATGGAAGTTATGTGAGGAGCCCTATTGACTTTTTTTTTTTCAGTCACAAATAAGTAGGCTCTGATCCTGCAAACTTCTGGCATTTTTAGGCCATGTTCAATCTTTTCTTGTTCCTCTTTATTTAAAGTTTACCTTGTTTGTTGAGAGAGAAGTATAGAAAGAAAAGTTTAGAGAGAAAGAGACAAAGATGACAGTTTTAAAGGAAAGTGCAAATGCCTTATTTTAATTTTTTTTTTTTTTTTTATATATTTTATTTTTAGGACTCACTACACCTAAATTATTGCATCCAGTTTCTTAAAATTAATCAAATCTAAAACAATTATCAAAAATCAACTCTCCTACTTTGTGGCCCTTATCAGTGTTTCTTCCTTTGCCAAGCTTTCTGCCTTCATTTCTGGCATCAATTCGCACAAACTCATTAAGTTTCCCGTATCTGTCTTGGCCAGTGAGGGTTAAGTTTTCCTAGCCTTTCTTCCTCTTTATATATCCAAGAAATTTCATCTCTATCTTTCTCTATATAAGTATTCTTTAAGTTGCCATTTTTGTGAAGATTTCCAAGTTGCTTACTTGCTCTGTACATGGCATTCTCAATATCTTTCTGTAGAACCACATTTCTGTTGCCTCCAGTTTTCTAACGAAATTTTTTTGTTTCTCATCACTTTGCTTAGCTTTTGGATGGTATCTTTTGCTTGTTGAATACATGTTCAGATTTCAAAACCACATTTTCCATCCTCTGTTAAAACACTTCCCAGATATTTAAACTTTCATCTTGATATCTCCAAATCATTGCCCACATCTTGGGATCTTTCTCTTGCTGAGGACAATACTTTGTCGTCTTACAATCGATGGTTAGTCCTTTTTTTCTCACCTTCACTTGTCTAGATCTTTTACTTTTCTTTTTGGGTGAGCCATCAGCAAGTGTCATCTGGTTCTGAGTAATAAAATGTTATTAAGAAAATAGAAAAAATTAAAGGGAGATAACTCAGTGATTTTTTTTTTTCCTGAAAGACCAGAGAAGCAGAGTAAATGGCAAGTTATCCCAGGACACCTCAAGATTCGCCTTGAACCCATCGATGAAGATATTCCAAGTGAGTTCCTATAAAACAATTTCTTTCTTCTCCTTAAAAAATAAAACATTAAGTTATATTCAGATATTGAATTTTACCTTTCTTCTTTTTCTTAATCAAGTTAATTAATCCTTTTAGTTAATTATCTGACATTCTTTTTAATTTTATAGCTGGAATAATTTTTCCCCATCTCTACCTCATTGTAGTCACAAGTTTTCTTGTTTCTCTTTTTACAGGTGCAAATAATATCATTTGGTAACTCTAAAAACCTTTCTTTATCTAATCAATAATTGATTATTATCAGTAATTTCTGGTTTTCTAATCAAATATTAAATATCTTGAAGAAAATAGCAAACTATGAAGCTATAGCAAAATCAAGCATAATGGATAAAGTTTCATGCCATTTATATTAGCAGTTTTTTTTTTCATGCCATTTATATTAGCAGTTTTTTTTTTCATGCCATTTATATTAGCAGTTTTTTTTTTCATGCCATTTAGATTAGCAGTTTTTTTCTTAAGTGTCCCAATGCTATAAAACTTAAAAATTTTAACAGTGTTTTGGTTGTTTATAATTACAAGAGAATAAATATTGTGATTATTTTTTTTTTTATTACTAATTAGATATAATTTCAAAAATCTCTATAATTGTTTTTGTCCTATGCATGATTCTTGTAAAATCCAAAATAAATTTGAATCATATCAGATCAGGATCACAGACTATAAAGAAGAGGAAACCAAAAAATAAAATTTTAAACCTTTTTGAAATAAATGATTTTAATGATTTTTCTTGTGACTATTTTTTAATGTTTGAAATTTGAAATATAGTGGAAACAAAATGTAGATGGAGCATCCAATCACTATTGATAATGGTACCCACACTTGTCGGTCAAAGAGACAATGTTTAGTGTGCTGTCTCTGCAGAAAGACAGCACATGGTTGCCATGCTAGAACAGAACTCCAGAATGTCTGATTATGAAGAAAGACAATGTCTACCAATTATCCCTTGAGATTTTTAGGATGGTGAGCTGAGTGTTGTTAGCTATGCAAATGATTCATTTTGCTAGCCAGCTGCTAAGGTTTTAGGCTCCATAAATGCAGGCACATTTTCAGGGAAGATGCAGAGCTTGGCAGTATGTCACGTTGACTGCACAACAGGATTGCCATGCGTTACCAAGGATTTTTGTTTGTGTTACCCAGCATTGTTTCAAATTTGTTTGTCCTTGTTCATGTCTCCAGTGTCAAAGCTCCATTCATACTCTGTACATATGGTGGTTCCTATGATGTGGAAGTTGTGTCAGTGCCCTGCTCTTCATGACCCAGTTTTTTATTTTGGTGCTGCTGAGTTTTCCATCCCTCTTTGTTGGTAGATACCCAACCAATAAGAAGAAAATGCCTTCATGAAACCAAACCAATACTTGGCACCTGTTGACTCATGTACCTGTTTATTTGCCTTTCATAAATGCTTGTTCCTCTTCTGATTTCAAATTTCTCGGACATTTTGATGTCACAAAACTAAACGCTATTAAATAAGTCTAAGTATAGTAACCACTTATTCCTTACTCAGGATTTATGTACTAATTAACACTAATGAAGTTAATGTAGCTTACATTATTTACATTATTGTCCTCATCTTTGTTGCCATATTTATTTCAAAGTTTTGGCTGTTGTACGCTCTGGCCTTCTTCAGGTGGTTGGAATGTCAAACTTAACCCTTTATTTCGCTCACTGGGGTAGACTGTTCTAGTTCCATGTGCCATGTTTAATGGATCTCAGTTATTGGTTATCTCCTGTTAATTTCCCTCTGAAAGTTCACCACTGCCTTAACCAGGTATTGAACTCATACTCTTTGGGTCCTGTCACTGGATCTAACCAATGCCTTTATCCACTGTCTACCCCAGTGAGCGAAATAAAGGGTTCAGTTAGACATTCCAACCACCTGAAGAAGGCCGGATCGTATAACGGCCAAAACATTGTAATAAATATGGTGACAAAGATGAAGACAATAGTCTGATTAATGTAAATAATGTACATAATACCTCATCTCAGAAATATAGCCAGATACTGAAAGGCTGAAACGTAATAAATATGGCGACAAAGATGAGGACAATAGCCCGAATAATGTACAAAATCCCTCATCTCAGAAATATAGACAGATACTGAAGGGCTGAAACGTTGTAATAAATATAGCAACAAAGATGAGGACAATAGTCCGAATAATGTAAATAATGTACATAATACCTCATCTCAAAAATATAGACAGTTAATGTAGCTTAATATGAAACTAGCTTACATATTATAAATTAATATATAATACAATATTATATTTTATTGTTTTGTTTTCAGACTGTCTAACTCCGTCATTGCTGCCTGTGCATAATTTTCCTGATCCTCCTGATGGTCCACTTCATATTGAAGTGGAAGAATTCCTGGATGACAAAGGAGAATTCAGTTCTCCGTTTTGTTCCTACCAGAATCATCTCTATGTCTATCCAATCAGCCTTAAATACGATTGCCAGAAAACTTTCACAAAGGTCAGGCAATTTGATTTATTATTCTTTCATTGGTAATTTTTAATTTAGGAATGCCTATTTAAAGTGGACATTTTTTTTTAACCTCTCTGTGAAAAATGTATTTAGATCAATTCAGAAATCCGTCATGAGACACCACCTTTAACAGCAGTTGAAATGACCTTAACTGGAATTAAAAACTTGGCTACTACGACATACTATATTGCAAAGTGCAAAAGAAAGCATAGATTTTAGACAAAATACTCATAGGAATCAATTTAGAGTCTATTCTTTTCATACACCTTCATTTGTAATCATACATCAACTGGATGTCAAAATAGTCAAAATTCACTATTTACATTATTTGGGCTATTGTCCTCATCTTTGTTGCCATATTTATTACAACGTTTTGGTCGTTATACGCTCTGGCTTTCTTCAAGGGACACATGGCACAGTGGATAAAGACATTGGTTACATCCAGTGACAGGACCCAAAGAGTGTGAGTTCAATACTCGGTTAAGGTGGTGGAGAACTTAGAGAATAGAATTAACAGGAGATAACTGATAACTGACATCCATTAGACATGGCATGTGGAACTAGAATAGTCTACCCCAGTGAGCGAAATAAAGGGTTCAGTTCGACATTCCAACCACCTAAAGAATGCTGGAGCGTACAATGGTCGAAACATTGTAATAAATATGGTGACAAAGATGAGGACAATAGTTTGAATAATGTAAATAGTGTACATAATACCTCATCTCAGAAATATAAACAGATACTGAAAGTCAAAATTTGTTGGCTCTCTTGAATATTTTAGATTTGATTAATGTAGCACATTTTTTTTATTTTTTTCTTACTAGCTGCTATTCTGTTTAACTGATCAAAAAAATAGATTAAAGTAAAACTGGTTGGAATTTGACAAATATTAACCTTCAATTATTCTTGTAGTTTTCCTTCAATTCTTTTTTTGTCTCCTCTTTTGTCAATTCTTTTTGACTTGCTACCAAGACCTCTCATATCTATTACTATATTGCTGAAAGATTAACAATACAATTGCTTGCTTTCTTCAATGTTTTATATTTAGAGGTCATTAACTGTGAGATGGTACAAATGAAGTGCACCCAAAGGAACTTTCCTAGATATTCAGCTTAGGATAGTTCAAAGACACAAATAAAATGAATAATCTTATATACAAAATATACAAATTTCTATATTTTAAACTTTTAATTTATCTGAGTTATCTCCCCTTGCACTGACGATATGATTTTTTTTTTTTGTTATGACAATGGTGAACTGTTTATAAAACTTGGTGATGAAAAGAATGATCGTGAAAGATAAAAGAATACTGTAATAAATGTTGAGAAGGTGGGGGACATTTTAAGATATACAAATCTCAAAAATACCAATTTGATATCTGCTGTCATTTGCATAGACAAAACTAGTAAAATAATGTCATAGGGTTATTTTCTTTCTGAGTGAGGTTGGATTGCAAGGAAGTAGGTAGGTACTGGCATGAGATCGCTGGAAAATGAGCATAGCAGTATAATAACAGCCTTAAACTTGACGTTAACAAAATTTTATCAAAATGTTTGTTATTATTAAGAGGAAAGAACAAAGTAATTTTTAAGTATTTTTAAAAAAATTTTCCGTCTTTATTAGAGCATTCTAACTTTTGATTGAAAAACCTTGTTTCTCTTCATCAGCAGAACTACTACAAGTTTGGATTATGAGGATATGTAGGATGGATAACATTTGAGCTTAGATTTGAAGAGGTTAAGAGTGTAGTGATCGGGGAAAGCATCCTCTTGGGTGTCTGTTGCATATCATGGCAATTCTTGGGAGGGTAAAGCTGAGAGAATGGCACTTCCTACATACTAATGGAATATGGCACCACATACACAGTCCTATTTATAAAGCTCAGAACATATCAATCATTAAAACTTGTAACAGTTCTTTATTATGATATTGATTAATCTTTGCCCCGAGTTGGTGTATATTTTTTAACTGCCTCATATAGGAATTGAACTCATGACTTTCAGGAAATCGGATAAGCTTTTTATCCATCAGGGGTCATATTTATGACAAATAAGCAGCATGAATTGTTAATTTTCCTCTCCTTTTAATACTTAACACTTCTCTTTACAGGCCCGCAATATTGCCTGTTGTATTGAATTTAGAGATTCTGATGACGAAGGAGCCGTCCCATTGAGGGTAAGCATGCAGCCTGAGAGTTTTATCATTAATTATTGAAGAAAAAAGTTATTTTTTGCTCCATTCACCAGACAAGTGACACTGGAAGCACAAAAAAAACAAGCTTAATGTTAAATATAAATATATATTTTGCATTTTTTTTTTAAAGTTATATGCAGTTAGATTTAAAACCCCAAGTAAAATTGTATATTTGTGTTTGTAAGTATTTTTGAAAGGCAGGAATGCCAAACTATGTTAAAAGAACAAAATACAAAGGGAGGCAAGGGATAAACTCATGCTTTTTTTCTTTTCTTTTTTTTTTCCTGTTACATATAAAAAGACTTCTGTTACACAAATTGGAAATGTGTCTTGCAAGAAAAAGGAACCAATTAGTAAATTAGCCACCTTTTTCTTTTTCTGTTTTGAGGAAAAAAGACTTTATTGAAAAGATTTTAGAGAAGAATGGGTATATATATATATATAAATATTAAATATATATAAAATATTTTTAAATTATATCAAAAAGAAAAGAGTGGGTGTTTATGAACAATATGCAAAAAAAACCATGTTCAATATGAAAAACCATGTTCTCAATGTATAAATTTGAAAAATTTATTCACTATTCACACAAATTATATATTAAAAAAAATTTTAAAGGAGAATTGCTCTCAAATTTTGAAAGGTATTCACTGCTTTTTAGAGGTTGAAGAAATATTTTGTGTTTATGAAGGTTGCACAAATCATTCTCTGTGACTGGGTTGGTCACCAATCAGGATTGCTCAAACTGTTTTTTGATTTCCAGGAATATCCTCTGGGAAATAAAAGGAAATTTCATTGCTTTTGTTGAAACTGTGCTTCTCCCTCTGAAGGAGTTGTTGAAAATATTAAACAGTGGAGATAGGCAGGTGAAAAATTACTCATTTTTAGTTTTTTAAGAGTAGGAGTCACCCTTAAAAAATGAACAATATACTGTCACTTAACGAAAATCAACTACTTAAAGATGGTTGTCCACTTGTTGCTTCAGTGCATCTTGTCTAGTTGATAACTTCACACTGCTCTTGATGGCTTTGAGCTTGAAATTTAAGGAGGAAAATAGGTTCCAGAATGTCATATGCAAATTTCTCCAGGAGTTATATTTTAGGTACATGAAGTATTTAGCAACCAATCTGTTTGAGTTTAAAAAAAAAATCTAAGTTTTTATGATTGTCTGATTTCAACTTTATTTTCACAGAGTTACTTAAAAAGAAAAATTTGAATACAAATGACTTTTGTTGTTAGTTTTTTGTGCAAATATTTGTTACCCATTTTCTTTCAAGTTACAAGTGATCAACTTTTAGCAGAGAACAAGGATAGCTTTTAAATGTTCTATTTTAATTTGTATTGGTGATCCACTTTTATCAAAATATAAAACAAAGATAACCTTTTAAAATGTCTTATAAAAGATCATTCAGATAATTTTATTTTAAATTTTCATTTGTTTTTTTCATAAATTTGTATATTTCATTGCTAAGAACAAAGACTTATTGTATAAAATTTTTATTTTAAAAATAAATTGTAAATGTGAAAATGATTCACATAAAAAAAATAAATTTACAAATTTTCAAGAATAATATGAACATTTTAGCCTGAGAGTTTTTGTATATTATTTGGTCTCCTGTCCTCTTTATTGTAACATTTCATCTGATATATTCAACCATTTTTATTATTCAACCATTTTTATGTGTTTATTGAAGAAGATGGAAACAGTAAATTAAATAAGATGTATAAAAATGAAAATTTAAAAACAATTTAAGATTTTTATCTTAATTTTTTATTACTAAGTTTCATCCAATATAAGGCTTAAGAGCAGCTCATGGAAGGAATATGAAAGGAGGTAGGTTGAGGTAGAAAGACGTGAGTATTATGTGAATAAGGAGGATAGATGGCAATTGACCCTTGACTTGAAGAGATTAAAATTCTAGCATTCAGCAAAGCACCCACTTGAGTATTTGTTCCACAGAGCAACTGTTCTGGATGGTGGTGGTGGTGGTGGTGGTGGGGGGTTAACTGTCATGGTAAAACTTCCTCCTTACAATTGTAATATGGAGAGAATGCAGGTGATTCAACTCCATGGATGTAACATGTCAAGTCTTAGCTATAAAGAACTGAACTGATAGAACTAAAGAGTGGCACTCATCTAAACATTTGCCAAGGAAATATATTAATGATTGGCTTGCAATGTTGTATCTGTAGATAAGAGGCTGTAGAGTTAAAAATAAGTAATTGCCTATAAAATTGTATAAATGATTTTGAGCTCCAGGACTGGAAAGTGAGGATCGGCAGCTCCAGCCAAGACATGACGGTAACACTCCATGGTGAGATTAATTTGCCTCTGATATGTAGAAGTTTTTTTTTTTTAAGTGATAAATTGTATATAGAAGTTCCACTGGAGGTCTGTAATGTACTGTACTGATGCGGCATTCACCCTGGGCGGATTGAGCTGGCTTCTTCCTGTTATGAGAAGAAGATTCTTGGGATAAATTACAGAAGTAGGGTACCCAGGCCTACTCGGATAACGTTCTTGCTTGCCGCGGGGTTCCCACAGACGCAGAGACAGGAATGACCAGAAGCACGCCGGTTACCGATGCAGGCGCTCCTTGGATTTTCACCAGAGCCCTTGTTAGCCAGCGTGTGTGTCAGACCTGTCCGCCTTGGTGGCCCTACCAGGAACGAAGTTCGCGGCATAGCTCTGACACTACCGTTTACCCCCCCCACCGACTGTGAGGTAAGGGTTGGACTTTGGGGGCTTACAGTTCCAGGTGTTCCCAAGCGGTCCCCCATCTAAGTACTGACCTGGCTCTATGCTGCTTAACTTCGGTGATCATACGAGAACCAGTGTTTCAGCGTGATTTGACCGTAAGCAAAGGTCTGGAGGTCTGGATTGAACTTGAGTACCAACAGACATTTCAAGCAAGAAACCTTGTTGGGATGCAACTGTTCATTGTGACAGGAGAAAGCTCAGTGTCTGATTGGTGATGTTGAAATAATACTAGCTTCGTTTTATAGGTTTTCAAAGTTGTGTCTTTTTGCCATTGAGCTGTTAGAGCCAGGTCAGCACAGAGATCAGCTGTAAAGATCAAGTCATCTAAATTTTTGGAGGTGCTTCTATAACCTGTGATGATATCATCATCATATATGTTTACTGTTGATCTGAGAATATTCCTTGGTAGAAAGAGGGTAGGAGAAAGAGCCCTATGGAGATGCCTGCATTGATTAATTGTAGTTGAGCTTCATAGCTTATAAAAATTATTCCATGAGAAATTTGATTATGAACTGGTTAAAACTTTGTGAAAAATACCAGAAAAAAATAATCTTGTCAATTTTGGCTTCTTTTTTTTTTCCCCCACCTCATTATGTTTATTTCCTTTTCAGTGTATCTACGGTCGACCTGGAATGCCTATTTTCACCACTGTTACTAGTGCCACAGTTTTGCATCATAACACTTCTCCAGAATTCTCAGAAGAAGTGAGTATATCGGTTTTCAAGAAACAGTCATAATTTCAAAATGGGCAATATCAGTTGACTCATAAGGATTTTAAAAAATAAAGGAAGAGATCTTGTGGTCTGGCATAATTTTGTTCCTAAAAATAATAACCAGTCATTTTCTCCAAAAAGACTTGATATATTTTACTAAGATAGCATTTCCTATCTAAATTTCAAATATCAAACAAGGTGCCAGTAAATAAAAAGTTTGGTATGGTTAGGGTGACTAAATCAGATATTAAGTTTTAAAGATTCTGGATTTTTCATCTTATCCTCTCTTAGGATGAAATTTTAGATCAATTATCCTACTTGAATCTTTTTTTTTTTTTTTTTTAATTTTCTTTTCATATGTACTTATTTGCTGGAATAGGAACAATTGATATTCAGCAGACATTTCTTATAGACATATACAAGGTTTTGAAGCTGTTTCAGAAAATAATGGAAAATTAAATTTTCTAGTTTATTTTGAAAATTAATAGCAATATAGATTTTAGACAAATGAGAAATTCAATGAAATTGTCAATGAGGCCAAAAAGACAAATTTTGTCTCCAATTTTGTTTTCATTTTTTTTTTTTTTAAGTATATGTTTTTATATAATTCACCACAATCATGGCAATAATGGCACTAAAATGCAAGGGGCTACTGAGAGTGAAAGAGAATTAAAAAAACTTTAGAAGAAACTGGAAACCAAATACTAAACAGAAAAAAGGGATAGACTCCTACTCCTGTTCAAAAGACTGGCAGTGTGTGAACCAGATGATAGGCCTAGGTAGCTATCCTATTGGTTTCAGCAAATTCAAGAGCCAATCAAGGTAGAGTTACTAAGTAAGATTGTAAGGGTGGGAGAAGTAAGATTATTATGATGACGAGTAGGATAGATATCAGTTGACCCTGGACTTAGAGACAACAATTGGAGTTGTCAGGGAAGCACTGTCATGCATAGAAAATCAATGTTCTTGTGTTTTTTTTATTCATTTTCACAATTTCTTTAGACTGATGCTTGTTTGCTTTGTCAGTCCATAAAATTTTTTTCTTGATATCTTTAGAAAAATTAAATTAGTTTTAAATAAGTGCAGAAATTTTTTTATTTTTTTTTTTAGTAGATTGAACCTTGACTCATTATGAATTGGGTTCCTGTAACTAAGCAATATAAACTCTAGATATTCATCTAATAAAATGATTTTGTGTGGAATTATGGTAAGGGAGACAACTCTTGTGATTATTTTCAGTGGATTTCAACAAAGTTATCTTGTGACAAGTGTTATTCATTTTTTTTCCTTTTACTGCTTAAAGGTGAAATTGAACCTGCCAACCCAGCTCCATGAGAAACACCACCTCCTCTTCCGCTTTTATCATGTCAGTTGTGAATCCTCGAAAACCAGTCCCCGAAATTCATCATCATCATCAAAGAAAAAAGATAACATTGAAATTCCTGTTGGGTGTGCATGGTTGCCTCTTTTGAGGGGAGGAAAGTAAGTCATTCAAAAGTTGATTTCTTTCAAAGAAATTAGTGTTTCTGTGTATTTTTAATAAAAGGAATTTCAAGAATTTAATTTTGTAAAACAAAGAAAAATGTAAGTGCAATTTTTTCTCTTTCTTTTCTTTGTCACTTCCCGCTTTTTCCTCGTTTTTTCTTTCACTTTTCTCTCTTTCTTGCTTTTTCCCTTTCTCTTTTGTGTTTTTTCTCATTTTTCTTTTTTTTTTAATTTTTCTCTTTTTGTTTTTTTTTCTTCATTTTGTTTTTTTCTTCTTCATTTTTTCTTTTTTCTCTCTTTTGTCTTTCTTTTGTCTTTCTTTCTCTCTTTTTTCCTCTTTCTCTCTTTTTTCCTCTTTCTCTCTTTTTTCCTCTTTCTCTCTTTTTTCCTCTTTCTCTCTTTTTTCCTCTTTCTCTCTTTTTTCCTGTTTTTCTTTTTCTTTTTTACTTTTCTGTTTTTCTTTTTTTTTTTTTCTTTTCCTGTTTTTTTTACTTTTCTGTTTTTTTCTTTTATTTTTTTTTTTTTCTTTCTCTTTTTTCTGTTTTCTTTCTTTTCTTTTCTGTTTTTCTTTCTTTTCTTTTCTGTTTTTCTTTTTTTTTTTTCTGTTTTTTTTTTTTTTTTTTTGTTTTTTTCTTTTTTTCTTTTTTTTTTACTTTTCTGTTTTTTTTTTTTTACTTTTCTGTTTTTTCTTTTTTTTACTTTTCTGTTTTTTTCTTTTTTTTTTCTGTTTTTTCTTTTTTTTTTTCTGTTTTTTTTTTTTTTACTTTTCTGTTTTTCTTTTTTTTTTTTTACTTTTCTGTTTTTATTTTTTTTTTTTTACTTTTCTGTTTTTCTTTTTTTTTTACTTTTCTGTTTTTCTTTTTTTTTTTTTTCTGTTTTTTTTTTTTTTTTTTCTGTTTTTTTTTTTGACTTTTCTGTTTTTCTTTTTTTTGACTTTTCTGTTTTTTTTTTTTTTTTTTTTTTTCTTTTTTTTTTTTTCTTTTTTTTTTTCTTTCTTTTGACTTTTTTTTTTTTTACTTTTCTTTTCTTTTTCTTTTTTTTGACTTTTCTGTTTTTCTTTTTTACTTTTTTCTTTTTCTTTTATTGTTTTTCTTTTTTTACTTTTCTGTTTTTCTTTCTTTTGACTTTTCTGTTTTTCTTTCTTTTGACTTTTCTGTTTTTCTTTCTTTTGACTTTTCTGTTTTTCTTTCTTTTGACTTTTCTGTTTTTCTTTCTTTTGACTTTTCTGTTTTTCTTTCTTTTTTTCCCTCTTTAGAACTGGCACGCTTTGCCACTTACATATTTAACAAGAAAAGTGAAAATTAGAAATCTTTGTATTTTTATCTCTAATTTCTTTTTAATTTTGAAAAAATCCTGTTCCAGATTGGTGTCTGAGTTTCCGGATCCATTACCTGTAGCAGCAAATCTTCCACCTGGTTATTTGTCACATGATTTAGCCGGGACAGGAAAGGTAGGTTGATCAACAGATTTCCCCAAAATTTGCATGCTAGGATTAGTCTCTGTTAATCTTGTTCATCTGGATGTCCTTCATGACAGCTTTAAAGCAACACTGTTTGTCTGACAGGATCCATCCTCCTTCCTACCAAGGGATGTTCTAATCTGATTACCGTCTATCAGTTGGTATCCCAATAACCAGATCTTTTTTTACAAAATATTTAACAATAAGACAAGTGCTTTTATGTCTTCACCGCATAGACACTTTACCCCAAAACTGTAAATATTCTTGTGAACTCATTAAAACGACTACATGCCATTACATTCTTAGATATATCAAATCACTATACTTACATTTTAACATTTTCCTATATACAATTCTCATTGATTTGTTCACAGATTTTTAACTTTTATTGAGTTAAAAAATTTTAAAATTAAGCAGTGTTTCTAAGTAGCAAAATTACCAAGGTAACTTTTTATTTTAGTTATGATGATAAACTTAGAAAGCGAAACGTTGACAATAGAATAAAACTGTTAGACAAACTGTTTTTTTACAAATTCTACCTTACATAATTCGTTTGAATATTTCATCTACGTCATTTTATCACTTTTAATTATCTCCCTTATCAAGGGACACAACTTCTGTGTTTTTTCTTTCTAATTGGTATGATTCTTTTTAAAGAATTTGAAGTGATTCTTTGATCTGCATGAAATTTTTCTTTTAGACAATATAGGCATCCTGTTAATCTGTAATAAATTGAATAACGAATTGGTTTGGATATTAAGCTAAGAATAGTCATAGAGTCAAACAGGTGTTGAAAGATTACATTGTACCAGCTTTCCAAATAAAGGTGATTGTTTTGTTTTCCTTGAAAATCAGTATTTGAAATCCTGCCATTTTTTTTTCCTGGAATCAAATACTGACCTCTGGCCCCAGTTGAAATAAGCAACTACCTCAGCTACCAAACACCTATCAGTCAAATGATCTTAGTACAATATTAATAAAACTAATGTGGTTATTATTTAACAGAAGAAGCAAAGGAATTTACCCAAAAATGTCAAACCTGAAGTAATAAATACAAAAATCAAAATGGCTTGACCACAGTAATCAAGGTAATCCCAAAAAGTCCGTCATGAAGAAAATTCTAAATAGTCCACAGGATTTTAGCAGAATGTAATTTTATGTGTGTTTGAAGGATGTATAAGAGTATCTAAAACAAAAGTGGAGAAGCTTTTAAATAACGTATCGCCAATGTGACGAGATTAGGCTTGACTTCTTCGGGTTGGAATGTCTGAGGAAAATGGGTTGGAACATTTGACGATAAGAGCAGCAATAAATTAAATTACCTTATCAGATCTAATGACCAGAGAGTGTTTATTCATTTTCTACATGTATGTGTGTGTATATATATATATATATATATATATATATATATATATATATATATAAGTGATGAATTTGATTATTTATTATTCCAACAGATTTTATTATTTAAACATTATTTTTAGCGGATACCCATGTTTGAGGAGATACTAATATTTTTTCTTTAGAAAGATTTTCTCAAATATTCAGGCTGGTAGTTAAAAATAAATATATTCCTTAATAAATAAATGGAGCATCTACTCATATTGGATATCCACTAAAAATAAAGTTTAAGTAATAGCATTATATATATATATATTTCTGCATAATTCAACTTGCTTCTGTGTAAAAGATTACAAATTTAAAAGAATAAAATTCAGTTTGACTTGGTTATTGCCCAACATACAGGAAAAAAAATGAGAATATAAATTTACAATTCAACATTGGGAAATATTGAGATTGATAAAGATAACTGCAAAGAGAAGTTAAAGAAATTTTAATAATCCTTACTCTTCCTATCAATAAATATAGAAAAGAGCTGTAATCAATGGAGTGAGAAAGAAAAAAGATGATTGTACTTAAAACCAAAGAAAAAAAATAATGATATTATCTTTATCAAAACATTTTTTCAGTTTTTCTATTTCCAAAAAAATGCAATTTACTAAGAATCTGTATTTTTTTTCTTTTTCACAACAATTTGTAAATGTTTGACTTTGTTATATTCTCTTTATGTATCTTTAATCAATTTGTGTGACAAATAAAAAAGATGAACAGGATTTTATGCTATTAATTTGATCTTGTATTTTCTTTTTTTTTTCTCTCTTGCAGGTGGCATGCCCTGAAATCAAATGGGTTGACAGTAAAAAGGAATTATTTAAGGTGCACTTGAGATTGAAATCTACAATATACACAAAGGTATGTTCAGGTTGCATATCTTGATAAGCTTATTGTAATGACAAACATACACAGGTGTAGGCTTTAAGAAAGCTTTATTCAACTGAGAATGCAAGGTCCGCGTATAGTGTCCTTTTATAGTCCCAGTAAACAGAAATAGCTCTCTCAAAGAGGAGAGTAACAAAACAAGGGGAGACCACTCTTGATTATTCATAATACTTATATCTGTACAAGGAATGTTTATTAAGGTACCTTTTATTTATCTGTGTATGTAAACAGACACATGAGAAAATTAATAAAAACATCTATTTTTAAACAAGTCAGTTTAAGAATATACACAAATTAAATTTTGATGGATTTACCCGAGATCAATATAAAAGTTCTTGTTTATTAAGCTTTAGAATTATCAGATTTTGATCTTGTGGGATCTCCAGTTTGGATGATTTGAAAATTCAAAGATCATTTTTTATAAAAAGATTTCTTTGTATTCTTATAGTTCTACATTATGATCCACATTTGGAACCAGAAACCCAATGTTAAGCAGGAAACGAGAGATAAACCTCTATTCTTGTTCAAAAGACTGGAGAGGAGTGTGAACTGGGCCATAGGCAAATTTAAGTTAGAAAACTGACTTGACCATGAAATTTGCCTTTATAGACCAACTAGTGTTGACTTTTATTTAATAGCATGAATCTTGAACTTTAATTAAAATTATTTTGTTCAAAAACCATATCTGGTGTGATCAACAGTCTGACAAGGCAAGTACACTCAGAGCCTCGGTCATGATGACTCACTGCTTAATACTAGCTCAACAACCGATGACTCCCAAATAGTTCTGTCTACTCAATTTCACTCACATGGCTTGGGTCAAACCGTGGTATGGTTTTCAGGCACTTTCTGGAATATGCTGCGATCACCTCTACAGCTTGATAACATCAAGAAGTCACCTTCCTGACAAATCGACCTTGGTGAGATTTGAACCTGGGTCTCATGGTCTGAAATCAAACATTCTTGTGTGTGTGTATATATATATATATATATATATATATATAGCTGACTCTCCCATATAACTATAATTTTTACAGGATATGAGATTCCATGATACTTAAAATAGGGAGTTACTTTTCAAACACCCTGTATATGAACTTTTTTTTTTTAACGTTCTCTCCTAAACAATTCCATTTTATATTTAGACCTATATTAATTGTACATTGTTTTATATTAATTTTATATATATATATATATATATTAGAGCCTATATAATATATAACTGTTTTTAAAGCCTAGAACTTACATGACTGAGGTGTACTAAAACCAACCATTATTTTTACATCTTATACATTTGTTAGCTTGAATTTAGTTTTTATGAAATGTTATGTATTTTATTTATTTATCAAAAGAAAATGCTTATTTTTCAGGATCAGCATTTGTACAATTTTTTTGTCCACTGTCAAAAATTGGAAAACAATTTTTCTCCAATGGTGGAGGCTGACACCATCAACAAACTCAAGGTAATTTTTAAATGCCTAATTAATTGCATGTCTCCTAGATAAGGAATTGCATTCATATAGAATATTATATTCTATGTTATAGTACACTGAATTTCAAACAAAAAATAGAGAATTGCTAGAATTTTAAAAGAAAGAAAAAGTAAATTATCTCCTAATTTTTGGAAAAAAAAAAAAATGAAATCTATTGCTAAAAATGCATAAATTGTCAACTCTTCAAAAAAAATTTTTTAAATTGTGTTAAGTAAATAATTGTAGCTGTGCTGATAAAATAATTATTATGTATTTGTTTAATTTTTTTTTTCTTTAAGAAACATGAATTTCTGTTTTAATGAAATGATTTACCATTGCAATTTAAAGAATAATTATTACCGACATTCTTGTTATTTAAGGCTTTCATTTTTTCTGTTGTCATTTCTGTGAATCACCCCCAGCAGATAGTTACCAAATTGGTCTACATTTGAAAGACTACCTATTAAATTTTAAATTCAGATTAATACTTTATTCTCATTAGTAACCAAAGTTTATCCAGCTTATTTTTTTAAAAGTATCCTCAAAAGTCACAAGTACGAAAATTCAAAATTTAGTAGTAATAGTATCTCAAAAGTAAACCAATCTAATAACCTTGTCTCTGCTGGATGAAAATCATTTCCAGGAACCAATGTCATCTTTCAAGGGGTCTATTTTATTCTACCTCATTGATGTAAAGTGTAACAAAAAAGTTCAGGTAGCAGCCATCAGGGCATAGTATGTTGACTAAAGGAAAAACATTAGCCTAGAACTTTCTTTAGTGCTTTATTGTTCAAAGGTTAAAAAACCCACTTTCTTCAAAAGGTTATAAATAATAATGTAAAAAAGAGATTGTTTAAGAGATGCCATAAAAAAATTGGTAAGAATTAGTAATCAATATATATGACAACAATTAAACTTTTTTTTTCTGTTCTTTCATCAACATTAATGTCTTGATCAGAAATCAAACAAGACATATTTTCAATATTTTAATGTATGGCAAAATGCCAAAATAGTCTCCCAAAATTGATTTTTTTTTTTTTTTTTTTTTTTTTTTTAATTTTCTATGCAGAACTTTTGCTTATCCTGGACATTTATATATCAATTTATCATAAACTTTTTTATCTTAGTTAAAAAAAAAAAAAAATACATAAAAACAGACAATAGTTTGTAAATAATGGGTAGACATAAATATGATGTCATCAGAAGATATATCAGTTAAAGATTTTAAAATAACAATGACAAGAATGTTGGTTTGTGAAAATTATATGAAATGTTTTTTATGCCTGAAAATCTTAAGAACTGATGAAGAATTTCCAGACAAATGGTTTTCAACTATTTTCTGTTGTCATCTTCATTTTCCTGTTTATCTTTGAAACAATTCATTCATTAAATGGTCACTTTTTAAGTATTTCATTGGAGTGCACCAATTTAAAAAATATTAATAAAGATAGGAAGAAAATTACTTAACATTTTGAGTTCAAAGTTTGTGTGTAAATAAAACATAAATGTTTACTTTTTCTTTTTCATAGCCTTATATTCCCAATTTGTATTTTTTTATTATTCATTGTTTTGATGTGTTTTAAAAATATTTTATAAAAATTACACTGATCAAAATAAGAAAGAAAATTATTTGTTTACCCCTTTTATTATATAATGACATTTTTGTTTGTATCTGGAAATGATTGTTTTTCATTTTTCTGAAAATTTTTCTAATTTCTTTTGTCTGATTTTGTTGGCGTTGAAAATTTATTATAGCTTTTTCTTGTTTTTGTTTTTTTTTTCCATGCCTGGTTTAAATGTTAAAATTAAAGCAGGTTAAGAATTTTTAGCTAAGAATAACTTAGTAATGAATTCTGTAAATTCCCTACAGAATTAAAGCCTTTAAAACCAAAGTTTTTATCAGAAAAATAAGCTGTGATGAATTTTCAGAATTAGCAAACAAAATTTGATAAATAGAAATATCAAGAAAAATAAGAAATGTAAATAAATAATTGATCTTATTGATTTTTTTTTTTTGTTTTTCTTAAGAATCATGGGTGAAATGATTACAGTAATTAATTTTTCTTACAAAAAAAACAATATTCAACAACGATTTTTTTGTCAAGAGAGGAAAACCTAAAAAGTTTGCAAGTGTTCCTACTATCTTTTTTTTTTTTTTCAAAGTAATTTTGGAAATCTTTGGCTATTTGAGAAAACTAATCTACTTAAGAATTTATTTATGACCATGATAGAGCAGTTAGTATGCCATAAATTTCTCTCTCCTGAATTCATATACAACTACTTTTCAATAAATATATAAAGTAGTTCTGCTTGTTTAGTTGGTATAAAAAAAAAAAAAAAAAAAAGCATTTACATTTTCACAATTTGTTTTCCAAAGTTTGCTTTTATAAAAATAGGATTTTTTAATTTTATATGTGAATTCTAAGTATATTATTTATTATACACAAATGTCACATTTAGGTTTTTCCTTTATTATTTTTTAATAGACTGCTTCAAATTTCTTTTCCATTTTTAAAAACAAAAACATGTATGAACTTGATTGCTGCTTTACTTAATGAAATACAAGTGAATTGATTGATAATCATTGCCTTTAAACAAGTGAAATCTTAGAAATTATTTAAAATGCCAATTAATAACAAAAAAATTAGTCTATAAATTGAATAAATTTGAACATTTTAGAAATAATCAAATATTTATTCTGTATTTTTATTTCATTCCAATTTATTAAAATAAGTTTTTTGTTTTTGATTGCTTTTTCTTTGAAAAAAATATTGTATTTTGTGTTAAATATGTTACAGTGCTTTAATTTTAAATTTTTTTGTTAGAAAATTGTCTGTTATAGATTTGCATAGTTTATATTTTAAAAATTCCTTCTCAGCTGGCATTTTTATGCTTTCCTTGTTTGCATAAAATTCTTGTAGATTGTTTTCTTTTGATAGACATTCTTTGCCTCAGCTTTATTTCTTATTTTTGTTTCGCCTTTTTGGCTTGCACTTACTTTTTTATTTTTCTCCTCTTGTTGAATCTTGTTGAATTGGGCAATTTGTTTTTATAATCATTATCATTATTAAAGATCCCTACCCAATCCCACTTAGAGTTTACTGGAAGGAAGAAAAAAAACAGCAAAGTTTAACAAACACACCCACAAAAAATGGCATGTCAAGAGGACCGTTTTTCTCTTAATGCCAAATTATTACACTCTCAGCAATTTTTATTGTTTTAAAAAACAATTTTCTAATTTGAATAAAAGCTAAGCATGAAAATAGATTGTTACATTTTGTCTTATTCTCAAGAATTGACAATAAAAAATATGAAACACTATTTTATTAAATTTTTTATTTACAAGATTTAATTTTATGTTTACAATTTTATAAAAATATATGAACCAATTACAATACAATATTATTTATCATATTATAAAAAAATAACAATGAAAACAAATATTTTTTCATAAATTTATAAAAACATCTGTAAACGAGAGAACAAGAAAATTTAAATAAGCACATAATGATAAATATCTGTAATTATAAATTTTGAAAAAATGCATTTTCCAGACATTTTTTTTTATTTGTTCTTACCACATAAATTTGCTAAAATAGGTTGAGAGCACAGAGATTTATACCTTTTCTTTTTTCCTTCTTAAGAATTGACAAGAATAATAACTAAACGCTGTTTCTTTATTTGCAAGAATAGTCTTTTAGTTTGTTTTTTTTTTCTCAATTCTTTAGAAAAAAAGAAAATATATAAAATGAGTTTCATATATTTAGGCTTTATTCAAATTAAAAAAAAAAAAAACTTTTTAAAACAATAAAAATTACTGATGGGATATACAGAAATATCCATGCCAAGAGAAAACTGATCCATTTTGACACTGTTTTTTTTTTTTTTTTTTTTTTTTCAGATGCTAAACTTTGCCAAATAAATATTAAATGGATTTTTCCTAATGCTATAAAACTCCTAGTAAAATTTTTTAATTTTGTTTTTTCAAGGTGATCATAAATTTGGTTTTGAAATTTCTTTTAATTTTTATAATCTATATACAGTAAAAGCCCACTATTCAAAATATTTTTGATATACAATAATGTATAAAGGTGTGCTGAAAATTTCTCGGTACCCTATGGTAATTTTCTATGTTCACATATAGAAAAAGATTACTTTGATTTTTCAATGTCTGTAATTTAAATGAACAATTTTTAATTATTTTATTTTGAAGTGCAGGACATGGTGTATCTTTTTTGGTAAAGTTTCTCAAATGATATTCTAGGTCTTTTGTTGTTTTTTGCAATAACAGAAACTTCTAATAAGACCAATATAAATAAAATCATTTGTATGTTGTTAGACTTAAAAATATACAACTTTATTTTGATTACCAATCATTTTAAGGTGAATTAGTTGTGGTTGAATTCTTTTGAAATTGTTAGAAATTGGCACCATTTTAAATTTTTTTTTTTTTTTTTTCAAGAAATAAAGGTGATGTTATGACTTGGTAGCCAAAATGATAATTCACAAAAAATATTCTAAGTGCAGGATACAATCTGAAGGTAGATGTGAAGGAATTGCTTTTATATCTCAATTTATACAATTCAGTGGTTAGGAAAATAAACTTTTTTACCAGCAAATTAAAAAATATTGCTAACGGAATTTATATATTTATTCTGTATTTAATAACCTGAACCACTTTTGCTGCCTGCAATGAGCATAATTGTATTTGAAAACCACTCATTTCCCTGAAGATGTTTGTTTTGAAAGTATCGACAATTAGAACGAGAAGGAAAGAATTTCTTGTCTAAATTTATATGCAAGTGACCTGAACAAGAGTTAATCATTTGGCATAAAAAAAAAAAAGAGAAAAAATATGAAACAATTTTAATTTCTCTTTTGGTAAAATGGGTTAAAATTATTGAATTAGGATTTTTTTTTTTTAATAAAGTAATTATCACTTTTACTTTTTGTCAGATACAAAGATCTAATATCATTCTGTAAACTTTAAAAAAGTTGCTCCATGTCTTTTGCTCATTAAACTTTTTTTTACTTGGAAAAAAATAGGAAATTTCAAAAGTAACACTGAATAAAGTATCATGAGTTGTATATTGTATGAGTGCGTGATTGTGATGTACTTCTAAAATACCTGCTTCTGAACATCCTTCAAATATTTATAATTTGGTTAGCCTGAAAATGGCCGAATTTCAGATGACCCAGCACACCACCTAAATGCCATCAAGGTAAGTACAATGGACATTGACTGTCCTTGACCCAATGCCCTCCAAACTAACCCTTCCCTTTTATTGGTTGCATTTTTATATTGTATCCAAAGCAACAAAAACAAAAACTCCCAAAATCTTTCCCTATTGAAGAGAAGAGAAGACATTTTCAACAGAATCAGATCATGGAAAATTAGAAGAGGAGAAAGAAAAAGAGAGAAAAAAGTCTCTTTCCAAGGAGGATTTTCAAATTGCCTGTCTTTGTTACTTTGGCAACTTTTTAAGATTTATAAAATGCATTTATTCTTACTATTATTTTTGTTTTTTTCTATTTCTTTGCTGGCTTGTTTGCTTCCTTAATCTGGCTGGCATATTGTATTTAATGGTTATTCTTCTAATAATGCCATATTGTGTTAAGAAATTTTCTTTGATTTTTTTTGTGTGTGTGGCTTGTCATAGAGTAGTGATTAGTAAATGACTTTCATAGAATATTACTATAGAGTTTTATCTTCACTGAGTGATGTGCACTGTAACTTTTTATCACTGCAAAAACTAATAACAACACAAGACTAAATCTCTCTTTATCTCATCCCACCCTCCAACCTCTCTCTCCCACAGGCAGTGCGTGGCAAACCTCTTGCTGTTCTACCACTACTTTCACAGAAAGTGCTTGGACGAACTATATTCCCTGATCCCACCAAGGCAAACCTTCACAGAGAGGACCTGCCATGCCACTTACATAGTCGCAAACCACCCACATTCCCTGTGTATCCCATCAGTGAGAATAAGTTCCATTTGAACAGCTTCTTCCTGCAAACCACTGCCCTATGGAACCAACTTCCAACAGGATGTTTTCCCAATCACTACAATTTTAATCTGTTCAAGGCTAGGGTTAACCATTATCTTCCACTCCTATCCACACAAATGGCCTCCAAACATAATACTACCTTGATGACCACCAGGCCTTGTAAAGGGTGAACCTAACTTAAAAAAAAAAAAAAAAAATGATGTTAGTGGTTTGGGGGATATCTCCAAACATGGATCCTTTTGGCAAAAGGACGTGAGAGAGTTTCTTCTGTTTTTCTCTCTTAGGTTGGACACATATATTTTCCTCTTATCTGGTTGTCTCGGATGTGCAGCTGGGTTGGCATCCTGTGAAGCATAAATGTGCACCTGGTGGCTATGAGATTATTTTCCAGTTCCATCTGCTGATGTACCTGACTTCTCTGAGGATCTGGTATAGCACTGGTATAGCACTGGTATCTCTTAAGGTGAGCCCAGTACATATTGCAGTCACCACAAATCGACTTTTCTTCAAAAAGGAAAAAGTTCCCTATTGACATTAAGTTTGATTCAGGCAATCTGGTATTTCCTGGCATTAATCACATACTACACAACCATATTTCACTTAGTATAGCACTTGAGCAGTAATGGTCTTAGCTTGGTATCAACTATACAGTGTGATGGCTCTGTCCTCTGCAGTTGCCCAAACTGCAGCTGAATCTGACATCTACTTCTGTCATGAGCTAAGCAGCCACTGACTTGGGCACCCCGAGGTGGTGTAATGGTTAGCAAGTTTGTCTCACTAGAACAATTACAACTGAGTAGTGAGTTCGATCCTCACTAGGTGCCCCGTACTTTCGACCTTGTGCCACATCCGAGCTACACTTGGAAAATCACTAAGCAGCCACTTGGTTTTCACATGACTCTCAAGGGCTCCTTAAGACTTTCTTCCTGTCAAAAGAGATATGTCTTCTGCATTCCCACAAAATTTTTTTTTTTTACACTAAATGGTGCATAGATATTGGAATAATAAAACAATTCATTCTGTGCACTGAGAACCATCTTGAAAAATACCTATAAGTGCTGACAGTAAAATAAGTAAGTCCTTAGTATTCTTGCTGGCAGTGAAGGGGTCACTTGCTGAAGATCCATCTTGCTGTTCCAACTGACTTACTAACCTATTATTCAACAGTTGGTGCATATTTTATTTTATTATTTTATTTTATTTTGTTTTTTAGATATTTACTCATCTTAGTTTGACATATGACCACGACTGTAGGACACCCATGATGATCAAATTTTCAACTTGATTAATTATTTGTGAGACTAACCTGATTCCATGGCAATGTGTTGTTTTCAATATCTAAATCTCTTTCCTTAAAAATTTTCTATAAATTAAAAATTTATTATTTGTTATTTTGTTGTTGTGATTTTATTATTTGATATTTTTGTTTTGTTATTGTTTGATATCTTGTTGTGTAATTATCATTTTATATTGGTTTTATCACTAAGATAATTATTTTTAAAAAATCTTTTCACAATATGGCACAACTAGAAAATGACCATTTTGTTAATTTTTATGTGTGTGTGTTTGCTCTATGCAGGTGCTCTTTGGCACAATTAAAAACATTGATGAGAAAGATTTAATTAATCTTGTCCACCATTATTGTACCTGTGTTGTGTAACACCTGTTCCTTTGAGTTGCCTTTCTTCAAGGTTCACTAATCTCTGTCAACCTCTCTGATTATTTGCTATGGTCATTGTAGTCGCCACAACACTAGTTGTTGTTAGTCGTAGTAGTAGCAGCTCCAGTAGTGACTTTAGCTTAGACCTGAAATGTGGCTTTTATTATTTTAAAAATTCTTTTTAGTTAATATTTACTAAACTTTACCTTTTCAGTTTGGAACTTTTTATTATTTAAAACACACACATACATACACACACACATATATATATATATATATATATATATATATATATATATATATATATAAAAAACATTTTTTTATTTTTTCCTTATTACATTTTTTTTTTTTTTTTTTTTTTTTTAATTTTCAGTTCATCTTCATTGTTTGTTATTTGTTTTGTTTTTTCTCTCCTGTGGGAGAAAATAATTGAATATTTTTTATTTGACTGCCAATAAAAGTCTTGAGAAAGGAGCTAAAAAATGGGATAAATGATGTTGATACTAAAACAGAATCATAATCGTATATTAAAGTCTTTTACGCTTTTTACAGCCATAAGAACAAATAAGAAAAATGTTGCAAATATTTTCATAATTTTATGTAACTCTTAATTTTATTTCTTCATATAATAGAACTTTCATTTTTTTTTTTTTTTTTATTAACAGTAAGTTTTTAGGAATTCAGAATATAGCTGATCAGAATTTAAATAATGCACCAGAAGCAGAACTTAATATTATATTTTATTTTTTTTAATTGAGTTTATTCCATGCAAAGCAATAAAGCCACTGAGACACAATGGTGTCACTGAGTGTGGAAGAGTTTTGAAACAGAAACATTGCTAAGGAGCAAGAAACAAAAGAATAATAATCAGGAGGACAGTAGATAGCGATTGACATTGCATTAAAATTTTTGCAGATCAAAGTTAGCTTGAAAGTATGGAGCTAGAAAGTTCCACAAGCAGGAAGTGTGAGAAAAGAAACTGTTAGCATCGAATTTACAGTTACATCTTAACCAACTCAACTGTAAATTGCTGAGACCTCATTGTCAGTCGATTACATTGATTAAATTCAGAGTCTTGGAACCATAGTGAAGAGCTCTTTGATAGTGTCTTGCTATTTCAGTCCTAAAAACCATTGCAAAACAAGTCTTTCATGTTTGTCTTCTCTCATTTCAATTACCATAAACTTGATGGCCAAAAGAGTATGATATTGCCACTTGGTGAGTTTCTAGGCTCAGGGCCTTTTTTTTTTTTTTTTTTTTTTAATTTAAGCTCTGAATTACAACATAAGATCAATAGATTAGTAAAAAGTGCTGTGATAAAAACATCAGATAGAGATGAAAAAGAAATTAAAAATAAAGAAATCGTTGTCAATTGAAAACCATAAAATAAAGACTTGCTAAAATAGCAAAAACAATGACCAATAATGATATTTAAAACTAATAATTGGTCAAACTAGTAGGACCTTTATACAGACATCCCATAATGCACATTCAATTATTGTGCTAAAATTTTTATATACCAAAATTCAATTAGTGCATACATAATACTCTATTAGTGCAGTAAAACATTCTTCACTTTAACCATAGTTATTGAAAATTTATTTTTTATCATTACCAATGTACAAATTAGCCACACTAATTTGGGGGTTTCTTGTACTCGGATGTCTCAATGAATCAAGGAGAATTCCCAAATTGGCAAGAACATATGCACTCATTTGTTGCGGATGAAAGACAAAAGTATTTTACACACACACACACACACACACATGCAGTCATTATCTTTCAGTATTGTTATATATAAGTTTGAATAAAGATGATAAAGGTTCTTTTTAACCTTTTTACACACAAGTGTTTACTTCAGTGGATGTAAATATTTATGTAGCATAAATTCTTAGAAATAAAGCTTTTATATATTTTGTAAGGCACCAATATTCAGAGAACTTATAATGATTCCTTGGTCACTTATTTTAGTGCCTCATTTTACAATTATTGCTATGTGATGCAAACAAGTCAGTTCATTGTTTAAACAAATTAACCATAAATAATTAACTGTGCCTTTTTATAGTGATCTGTCACAAGTGAAAAATGCACTCCAAAAAATCAAAGCAAAGTGCTGAGTAACAGAAAATTGTTGTCATCAATTCAGCATGCTTTTCTTTATTTCTATGTGATATCCATCCTCTTATATAGTAGTGAATACTGGGCAATCTCCCCACAGAATGAGAAAGCTGAAAGCAACAGAAATGTGGTTCTACAGAAGGATACTGAGAATTCCATGGACAGTGAGTAAGCAAGCAATAAGGAAATCTTAAAATGGCAACAAAAAGAACTCTTACACTCAGAATCAGGAAGAACCAGCTGAAATTCCTTGGGCATATAATAAGGAAGGAGGACTTGGAAAACTTAACCCTCACAAGGCATATTGAGGGCAAGAGAGATAGGGGAAGGCAGCAAGCCACGTACCTGATGAGCTTGTATGAATGGATGGTAGAACAGGAAGCATGCACCTTAGCAAAGGGCGAAACACTGCTAAGGGTCACAAGGGATAGGAAATTGTGGAGAACCATGATCACCCATGTCCTGAAGAGATGTGATGTCTACAAGAAGAATAACCCATTTATATTATTAACAATTAAGATTTTTTTTGTTTTTACATTTATATAAATAGCAAAGTAATCGTTCTAAATAACACAGTTAATCTGAATAAGTCCTGTGTAATTTGTTGCAATTTTGTAATAACTGCTTTGGTTCCCAATTACTAAAAGCAAATGATGGTCACTTTTATAAATATTTTTTGTATCTACATTTGAATATTTTTACTTTTCTCTAGCATCTAGTTAAAATTAATTCAGAAAATTTTGGTGTCGATTTGTATCTGGTTCCATACAAAAAACTTTGAACATTAAATGCTCATAGTGCACCACTGACTTTATGACTGAAGATAATAAAAACGTATTCATGTACAAGTCTCATGAATGATTGACAAATATTTATATTCTTTTGTGGCTATTAATATGTATCTCCAAGCATTAGCGTATGTATTAATATGCAAGCTTAGAAATTTATGTACTTATATAAATGCTGATCAACAAAAGTGCTGAAAAGTTCTTTGCCAATGCACTTCAATTATACCCCCCCACACACACATTATTATTTTAAGAAATTTAAAAACAAATTATCTCTTTCCCAAAAGTTAAAATGAGATAACAATTTGCTTTTAAATTTCCTTAAAAATCATTTAATCACCAGTTACTTACCATTGCCTGATGAAGTACAATCATAGTATTGAAACCTGAAAGCTTTTGTGTAGTGATTTCAAAATGTATTTATTGTAATCTTTTATAATAATAAAACAAATATATATACACACACACACTCTCTACTAAAAAAAAAAAAAAATCAATGTTCTTATGACCAACAGACAACTTGCCAGCTGACCTAATACCTTAAACAAAAAAAGGTCCAGAAAAAGGAATGGAAAAAAAAGAAAGACCAAAAGGCAAATACCATCCCAATGCAGTAAATTAAAGTATGCTTAATGCCTAGGTTATCTAGGCAGAGCTAAAAACACTTCACAATATCAACTATCAACAAAGGACAGCTCGAACCACAACTCAAGTTTTATGCTCTTGCAATCTTCAGGCAACTAAAATATATATATTTCAATGACCAATCATCAGAATACTGATTTGGGAAAGTGGGTAAGGCACTGGATTTTTCAGTAGTCCTTGTATGTATACTCAACTGCAGTGACTTATATAACATACATACTTCCTATGTGCTGTCTCCTCAGGGCACAGGCAATCATGGCTCTCCACAATTTCCTGTCATTTGTAGTTCTTAATAAATTTTATCTTTTTGTTATCTCACCTAAACCTTGTTCCACCATCTATTTACTCAAACTTGTTAAGTAGGTTGTGTATTATTTTCCTCTGTCCCACTTGCCTTCACTCTGTACTGTGAGTAAATTTTGTTTCCAATTTCTCTCAAATTTATTCGTTGCTGATATGTTCAGTTCATGGCATTCTCAGCATCCTTCTGTAGAACCACATTTCTGTTGCTTCATGTCTCATCTTTTGTGAGGGGTTTGTCCATCATTCACTGTCATATAGGAGGTCATAAGAGTTCAGTACTTTTTTTTCTTTGTTTCTGATGACACATGTCCATAAAAGCTCAGTTTAAAGTACGGTAAAAATCTAGCGTCTAACTTAAAGTTTGTATTATTCTCACATCAAAATTTTTTCTTCTTATCAACAATTTTTTGTATCTAATTTTCTAAGTGCTCCTTAAGAAGAAAGATTTCTTGTCTGTTTCCTTGTTAAAAAAACAATTTTGTTTTTAGAAAAGTTAAATTCTATGATTGTAGTATTCACTAAGATTTGATTTCAATGTGTTACAAAAAAAAAATGAATAAAAAGGTAATTCAAATTAATGAAAAATTCTTTGATTATTTAAAATGTAATTACATTATCTTCACTAACTGCATTAGTTGATGAACAAGTCATCTCTTTTTAAACATTTTCTTTTATTGAATGTGATTGTTCTTATCGCCATATTGTAAAGCCTTTATTAATAGAGTTAATATCCTGCAGCTTCAAGGCCAAAGTAATTATATTTCTTCTTAACATTATTATGAAGGGGTAGGAGTCATATAATGAGTTCATTATCCCTGGGAGAAATTAGGGAATTAATCAGCTCTATGACGTTGGACAATGGAACTTAAATTGCTAGCATAAATCTTCACTTTTGTAATAATCATTTTTTATGAGAAATAGAATATTTATCATATATTAATTCAAAAACCAGTTAAGTAGTGACTGGCCACTACTCACAATCTTCAGGTAGCCAGTGGCTGTAGCAGTAAGATGAGTACCTTTATATACTACTGTGCAAGTTCAATTTGACAAGCAAACCAAACTCACAAAATGGGGAATGTAAATGATCCAGCCAAGATCCAAAATGGCCATTTTAAAAAAAAAAAAAAAATGTTCCACCTGGAAAGACTTGCCAGTATGGCAAAAAGCTCTCAATAACAAGCAAAACTAGCATCACAGTACAGGAGCTGAAGCGTTTTAAGCCATAAAAAGTGCTCAACAGGACCAGAAAACCAAATTCACATTAGAGTATATATAAATTCTAATTATTAAATATAATATTGAAGTTCTGCCATTTCTTATGGCATTTAGCACTTTTATGCTGGTAGGCTACTTTTGGGCAGACTCTTTTAGAGCTGCTCATTCTTTCCTGGAGATATATGACTCTCTCATTGTTTTTGATGTATGAGGGTCAAGCAGCCCAGTTCTTCGAACCAAACACCTAGACTACCTGCACATATGATTTGATTATAGTGGTGTAAGGCATGTGCAGAACCAACCACATTTATTGAATGAGCTGAATACAGAGAACTGATGCACAGTGCAAAAAAACCATCCCCAGGTTTTGAATTCAGAGTTGTCCTTCTGCTAGACTGGTTGCCACCCAAGGCTATAGGATTAAGTCTGTCCTGCTATTTTACCCTTAGCTGAAATTCAAACCCACCCTCTCTCTGATTCCTCAATCCACGCCACTATCCATTACTCCACCATGCCTTCCTTCCTTTCTCTCTCTCTCTCTCTCTCTATATATATATATATATATATATATATATATATATATTCAAATGTTGTTATAATGGATAATTGTATTTGAAATAGACACTCCACTTCTACTTTAAACTGTATTACATCTATTAGCCTGCCCACTTGAGAAATCTTAAAGAAAATGTACTGTCTGGCAGGGATCGAACCTGCATTCCCTTTTGTAAGAGAAGTTGGTGTGCTTTACAGCTCAGCCACGAAGAGCATCATAGTACAGCAAGGCTTTATTTTCCCTTTTAAGGAAAGCCAACTTCCTCACCAAGATATTTTTCTCTTAGAGCCCATACCTGCTCAGTTTTGTGTCTGCAACATTAACAAAGCAATTCCTAAAGAATTAATGTATTTATATTTAATCTGACATTTTTATTACTTCAAATGTTATTGTTAGTGGATACTCATGTTTGAAATAGATGTCCCATTTTTATTTTAAACGGCCTATCTGTCTATGTTGTTGAGAAATCTTAATAAGTTAAGGTAAAATAAAGCCTTGCTGTACTGTAACACTCTTCATAGCCAAGTGGTAAAGCATGATGGATCAAATGGTAGTTTTTCCTACAAAGGAGGATGTAGGTTTGATTCCTACTAGAGAGCACATTTTCTTCATCATTAGCCAGATGATGTAATAACATTATATTCAGATATTAACTCTGGTACTGGTAATGCTTACAGATGCATTCTGTCATGCAGTTTTTCCAGAAAAGAGTTGGTCAACAATCATTGCATTTAATACTCTATAAAATGACAATAATCATTAAAAAAAAAAAAAAAAAAAAAAAAAAAAAAAGGTACAAAACAATAAGCAAAGAAATGAATTCTTGCAAAAGTTGCATGTTTTGTACATGTTACAATTATTTTTTTTGGGGGGGAGTCATTTTGCTACAATGATTGTTGGGCAATAAGTGAATAAATGAACTTGAAAAAGTAATCACAGACTTTCCAGTCATGATCAACAGAGTTCTGTGTTGAAATATGAATTCTTCAATATGAATCCAAGAACTGCATTCATATAAAACATTTTATGCTGATACTTATTGCTGCACATCTTGGTAGAACATTATACTCTCTGAATATTCTGCAGAACAAAAATTATTTTTAAAACAAAAAATTATAAATTACCCCCCCTTCTCCTTTAAGAGAAAGGTATCTGTAAATATATTTATAGATTTTTTGGGTTGAAATATTTTTTCAATATTAAAAAAAAAGCACTAAAGAAATTTTTTTAAAAAAGTTCGGGTAACATTTATAATATTTTATGTGCCAATTAAAGTATTTCAATCTTAATTATACTGAACTCCTAATTAGGTTTCATTTAAAAACTTAGCGTAGTACCCATAAAATCTAACAGAATTATTTCTATATAGAGAAGCCTTTCTTACCTAGAACCAAAGTTTCACTTCTTGGCCCCATATTGTATCTGTTCACTTAATGAACTGTTATACACATGCAGAGAAGTGCTGAAAAGTTCTCAGCTTGGCTCACTTGTAAAAATCTGACTAAGCATCATAATTTTTTTTTTTTAAAAATCTGAGAATTTTTCATCATCATTGATAAACAAATTTGATATATGTTTTTTTAAAATGGAGCTTTATCATAAAAGCTCCTGTGGTTAAAGTTTTATTCTTTAAAGATTAGCTCCCAGTTTATAGGATCAGTTCAAATTTTTCAAATAAAGCTACTTTATTCTGATTTCCCACTGTTTACTTCAATTATCAAACACTTAATAAAGGTGATATTATAAGAATCCTAAAACAAGAAGAAACTTATCCATAATTACTTATGGGAAATGATGAGGAAAATAGCTGGAAAAAGATCAAATATAATTACATCTTAAAAAGGACAACACTAAAGCAACTAGCAAAAAAAGAGATAGCAAACCTACTAGCAGAGACTTAAAAAAAAAAGATATAAATTTAAATTTTTCATCTAAAATTTTGCCTACAATAAATGAACTAATAGAAGCCATAAAAATTTTCAGACCAAATCCACTATGAATTTATTAAACAACTACCACAAGAATGAAATACCTTTTGAATATTTTTAATAAATTTGGACTATTTGAAATTTCCCAAAATATGGAGAGAATGTAATTATTCCCATACTCAAAGAAGAAAAAAAGAAACAACCCACAAAAGTTACCGACCAATAGCATTAACAAGCTGTCTATGTAAGACAATTTAATGGTCAAAATTGAGTTAATAGAAGAAAAACACATATCAGAATATCAATGTGGATATAATAAAGGAAGAAGTACAATAGATCACATAATAAGACTAGAAACAATATAAGAGGCCAATTTAAACAAACAACATCTAATAGCCATATTTTTTGATATAGAAAAAGCATTTGATTATAATGAAAGATCTGCATAAATTAGGATTAAGAGTTTACCAAACTCATTAAAAGGATTTTTAACAGATAGACTCTTCCAAGTACAAATAGATACTACACGTTCTGATTAAAGTTTACTTCTTTTCAAAATAAAAAAAATGACATAATAAAAACATCAAATCAGGATACTCCTTTATGTTGATGATTTTACATTATATTACAGATCAAGAAACCTTACAACTTCATCAATGTTTACATCAAATAAACAAATGGACACTCGAAAACGGTTTTTAAAATATCAAAACGAAGACAAAATCTGTACACTTCTGCCAAATGAAAAAAATTACACAATAACCCAACTCTAAAACTAGGAAATGAAGAAATACCAGTAGTTCAAGCAATATAAATTTCTAGGAATGATCTTTGACAGCAAACTGACCTTCAGACCACATATCAATTACCTAAGAACAAAATGTTTAAAAGCTCTCCAACTTAGAACAGTAGCCCATACAGAATGGGGAGCTAGCAAAGAAACCCTTCTTAAGCTTTATAGAATTGTCCAAAATGGCTGCATGGTTTCAATAGAAAATCTTATCTAAAACAATAAACACAATACATCATGAAGGCCTTCGGATAGCTCTAGGAATCCCACCTCACCTAAAAGTCTACAGAGGCAAACGAACCCCCATTACAACTAAGAATGGAGAAACTAGCTACTCAATACTATCTAAAACTCTCTTCCTTTACACGATTGTTTAATTACACCAAATCACAAAGAGAAATTTAATCTTAACACAAATAAAATCAAAACATTGGGACTCGGATGGAAGGAATCATCCAAGAAAATAATTTACCGTCTAATCAAATACTTAAAACCAACCAAACAAACATACCACCATGGATAATCAAAAATCAAACATAATATTAAGTTTAAACAAATTATCAAAATCAAAAACACACCCCACAACATACATTGAAAAAATTCTCAAAAAAAAAAAAAATATCAAAACTATGAAAGTATTTACACAGATTCAAAAGACGAAGAAAAAAAAAACAGGGTGAATAAAAAAAAAACAATTATCAAAAAACGCTTGCCAAAAAGCATCAATTTTCAGTTTAGCACTAAATTTCATTTGAAAACTATATTATTTTCTCGATTCATTATCGGTATTAACCTCCCTAAAAGGGAAAAAGACTGGAAAATCCATTAATACAAAGTCTTCTATATAAACTACATTCAATGGAAAAAAAGCAATAATATCATCTTCTTGGATTCCTAGCCATGTTGGCATCCAAGGAGGAGACAAGGCAGATAATGCTGCTAAATCATCTTTAAAAATTGAAAATCTTCAAATTCCATATACAGACTTAAAATCTAAAATATATAAATACATAAGAAACAAATGGCAAAATCTATGGAAAAACCAAACCGGAAATAAATTATTTCAAATTAAACCTAAAGTAGGAAAATGGGGAAATGATCTTTCGGAAAAAAACAAGTTGTCATAACCAGAACACATATAAACACATATTTAATCATTCTCACATATTAAAAAGACAAATCCACCAAAATTGAATGTGGAAGCCTAAAAGACATATTCTATCAGAATGCAAAATCATAACTAGAATAAGACAGAAATATCTCAATGGAAAGATTTTATTCAAAATACAGACACAGAAAAAATATACAGTTTTCTCAAGGAAATAAAATCCTCAATAAAATATAAATAGTGTATATATATATATATATGCTTATAGACATATATATGCATCTATGAATGTAAACAGTAAAATACACAATGAAACGGATACAAAAAGCAATCCTAAAAAATACAGAAAATTATGAAACCCAACAACCTTTCATCTTTTTTATACAAAATAACCAACAAATTCATAAATTAATGATTGCATAAATTGACCCAAATAGGAGTTTGCCGTTAAATCAACATCCATCCAAATAACTTCCTTGTTTGTCTGTTTTCTATATTGGTGTGAACCAAAATAATTTCTTTGTCTTATTAGTGGCAACAAAAGAATAAAGACCTTAACCAAGTATTATTCTTTAGCAATATTTTATTCCTATTTTTTTATCTTTGGTTCTTGAAACCATTATGAGTTGGGTGATCTAAAACCTTTGAATTTTTGTCTTCTATTTATGAGAATCTTGGCAATGTCTTTTGTCTTGGATAAGAAAAGAATTGACCTCTTTTATAAAGGTCAAACACAAAGAAAATACTGATTGATTATAAACAAATAATCACCTGAATTTGTTAAATTGTCTGTTTGTATTTTCTTTTTTTTTTCCTTTCATGAAATGGAATGATTATAATAAACCAATTGCTAAGTCTGCTGCTCAGAAAATTGGTTCACTGCTGTGCCAGAAAATTGGTTCACTGCTGTGCCAGAAAATTTTCCTTACCAGAATCCTCCTTTGACATTTATAAATCTACCATACATTCATGCATTGGATATTGCTGCCATATTGGATCTGGTGCCTTTGCTATATAATTCAAGATGCTTGTCTGTAATTTTATTGATCCTGACCTGGCGTCTCAACTTCATTTTCCCACCCACTTTGATGTGCATTACCCTCTATTGTTTTCTATAAATATTTTCATGTCAATTTTTCCAATGAGCTTTCCTCCTTGGTACCTCAACTATATGAATTTAAATGTACTACTTTGATTGGCAAGTAGGTCTCATCCTTTTACTGTGGAAATAGCTAGATGTATATCTGTGTGTTCTCTTCTACTTGTTTCTCCTCTTCTACTTCTTCTACCTGTGGATCTTTCTTTCACTTTCTTTGATCTTCAAACATTCAAATGCAACTTCAATTGCCATCTTCTATTTTCTTGAATCCTGTTCTTGTCATTTCTCCTCACTAGTATCATTTTCTTTCACTCTCAGTAATCCCTTGTATCTTAGTGGCATTATCACCTTGATTGGGATGAAACAAAAAAGAATTAGAACAAAGGAATTTGTTTTTTGATGCTAGATTTTTTTTATCATTGGAAGCATTGATAAGTAAAAAAGGAAAAATATTATTTATTAAAGTTTATATCTGAAAACCATTTTTTTTCTGTTTATCTTTATTGGAAGAGTTATGATAAATCTTGTTACCTTTTATTTTGATGAGTGTGTTTTGGCTGTTAGGTTATTTTTTCTTTCAGTTGTAACATTTACTCTTGTGTACACATATCCAATATATAGTTTTTGTTTTTATTATAAGAAAATCTGTGTAGCTTGCTCTAAGTACAACCTCCATTTTCCCCACCATATCTTTGCACTTGGTACCAATGAAGGGAGATAATTTAAGTTGCTGCAAATGACAGAAATGGAAACAATGTATTGTGCTGCTGATAGTGCTGAATGCAAATTTTAAACAGAGGCTGGAAGAGGGAAATTTGATTCAAAAGCTTCGGAAAGGAAGCTCTACAAAAGAACATGGGTCAAAAATTGTTATGAATAAACACACTCAACGGGGATTGCTGAGACATTCTTGGTCTTACCCATTTCCCAAAATCAAACTAAATGACCAAACAAAATTTATTTAAACAGAAGTTTTTTTTTTTTTTTTTTAATTGGACGGACAACTTTTTCAGCACCCCATTTCACACAAACTGCTTAAGAAAATTTAGTTAATGTGAGTAGCTTGTAGAAACTAAATTTATTATGGACTTTTGCATGATCCATTTTGAGCCAACATGCAAACAGTTCAAAGGTTTTACTTAAAACAAAACAAAAAAAAAAACTATGAAAATGTTTCAGTAGGTTAATTTTTTTTATGGTCAAAATTCCTGGCTACTTTGAGTAGCACCTCATATACCGAAATAAACACTCAGGATCTAATTGTCTTTACACAAACATACACAATTCATCACGGAATGGTGACTGTCAGTTTCATATTATGGTCTGATGATGACATGCAACTGTCAGTTACCATGTAGTGTTAATTTCTATGGTCACACTGTTTCTTTTTACAAATACTCTATTCCCAATATTGAGCACTCTTCATTCATAAATATAGCACATTTTAATTAACATATTAAGTATTAGTTCAATAATTAAAATCACTTAAAATAAGACTTGCAGCAAAGCTTTTCCTGGTGCAACTCTGTTTCTCAACCATTCAATCATCTGGCACCCCAAAAATGGTTGGGAAGATGACAACTTTAAGCGTTTTAATTGCAGATTGATACCTGGCTTTCTCTCTAATATTCAGTACGGTTTTTAAAAACAGTACAAAAGTTGTATTTACTACAATATGTGTTTGTTTTACAAATGTACATTTTTACATACACACACGAGTCAAGGAATTAAACATGGTGACTGTCAGGTTTCATGCCCCAACTGATCTTCACACCATGTATCCCTATTCCTCATTTTTATATATATATATAATACAAGTAAAAGGTTTGTTACTTGGCTGATTAATGTTACCTTCAACATCTTGACTCTGGAGTTTCGTAGCTGGACCCTCTGGGAATCACTCCACCCACTCATCAGGGGATATCAGCAATTGATTGTTTATACTTCTCAATTTTTCTTTTTTATATGCACTTTTCATTGGTGAAGGTTTTTTTTTTTTTTTAATGTATGTGTGCATGTAAAATGTTGTTTGTTCTTTTTGTTATTTTTTACACTCATTCCTTATTTTTTTTTTTTGTTTTTTTACCTTTTCTCTTTTTTTTCCTCTTTTCTATCAAATGTAACCATTTTGACTTCTGAAATAATAATAAAAATATAGTTTTAAGTTATATTATGGGTAAAAGTGCTCAATATCAGGGATAGAGCATATGTAAATATAAAAGTGGACATTGATTTCAGCACTGAGTGGCGACAGTCTGTTTCATTCTTGAATGTAATCTTCAAGCCTGAAGATTGTATTCAAGATTTTTTATGTTGTTCTTGGTGTGTGAAGTTGGAGTGCTGAAGAGTTCTGATCCATTTCTACAAATCCTACTAAACATAAGAATTTGGGGACAGTAGCCCATGAAAGGTATCAATGGTTTGGTTATTTTAATCTGGAAGGAAGAATGTGACCATTATCCTAATGAAATATAGTTTTATTCATTATTACACTTTTTTTCTTTTATGAATTACACTGTTGCTACAAAATATGCATTTTTTAAAATTTTTATTTTAAAAACACCTTTCTTTTCTTTTTTTTTTTTTTTTTTTCCAAAAAGCAATTTGCTGGCTTTGCTTGTCATTTTTGCTTTGTTTTATTTTACAGTCTGCTTCAAGCTGTTATTGTCTGACCACATTTATAAATCATAACTTTATTTTTACTGCATTTTCTTATTGTATATTTATCTTGTAAAGAAACTGAATCTTTGCTTTTTTTCCAAATCTATTCTTGTTGATAAAAAGAAAAAAAAAATAATGCAACATTTTACAAAACCTATAAAATTTTGTTATCAGTGAACGACAGAATTCTCTACATTTTTATTTCCGATATTTTTGTATTTTGTCATAAAGTTCATTAAACAGAGGTAAAATGTTTTCTTTGTTCTGAAATCTCTATTTTTCATTGATATTTTTCCCTTCTCTATGCTGACACAATCTTTGTTACAATCCATCTTTTTTTCAATCTTATTTGAATCCTCTTCCTCTAGATTCTTTCAAATACAAATACATTTTTCTTGTCATTAATGATCAGTAAGACCTGTTTGTTAAATACTACAATCTCAGTAAATTACTATTGACTTGTATTTTCTGTCTCACAAATCTACAATTATAAGACAGTGAGCACCAAACTCACTTTGCTAACCATTGATTCATATTGAAACTTTCCTGACGTTGGTATATGTCAAAAGCATTTTTGTTTTTAAGATATTCTTAATAATTAAATCAAATGTTAAAAATCAAATCCATGTCCTTTTGTTTTCTGCCATTTTCATTTAATTCAAGAACAAATACCATTTTGATTTTAAGGCAAAAAAAATTTGGCATAAATTATAGAATTCTTATTAATTTGGATACATTTTATTTTTTTATTCATTGATTGAGTCTATAATCTGAAATTCATTGGATGACCATTCTTTGAACTTCTATGTCATCTCGGAAGACATAATTAAGATGGATTGCTTGGTAGTATCTCTTTCTCTTCTCAATAGTATCAAAGAACCTATCTTCTTGTAATCAAATATCATGCAATGAAAGTAGTAATTGAAGATTTCTCTGTGCTCTCTGTCAACCATTATGGCATGTTGGCATCAAGACATTTGTCTGGGAGAAGGTGTAAGGGAAGAACTAGACATACTCTTTTGAAGGACAATAACACACATAAAACAGAACATGAATTCAAATAATATTCTTTATGCTGATCAGGGTTATGGTACCTCCAACCCTTTTTTTTTCTGAATGCCATATCTCTCTCCAGATTCTTCTTTTTTTTTATTATTATTTATGAATTGCCATGCATTGTTATGAAATATACTAGAATGGCTTCCAACTACCTTCTCTAGGGTTTGGAAATGAGAGCTTTCTGCTCTTAGTCTTAGAGGCCACTCGCTCTATACTGCTATTTAACACATAGCTTGAGTGAGAAAAGATTGATTCATGTCCTGTGCAAGGGTATTTGTGTGAAAGTGAATGCAACAGACTATGGCAGAATTTCAATACCTTTATCTGTGCCATTAACTTACAAAACTTGCACACCTGAAATGTGTGTGTGCATATATACAGGATGTATCAGAAATACTTTTACAAACTTTGGCAGGTGGGTTCCTCACACCAAGACAAGGACAAAAATCCACATAAACATATGTTTATATGGACTTTTGTCCTTGTTTTGGTGTGAAGAACCTGCCCCTAAAGTTTGTAAAAAGTATTTCTGATACACCCTTTGTCTGTGTGTGTGTGTGTATAGATATATATAGATATAGATATAGATAGATATATATAGATATAGATATAGATAGATAGATATAGATATAGAGATATATGAGGTCATTTAGTAAGTAATAGTTGTTCTGTAATTATGCCAGTTTTAAGATAACAATGTGGAAGACCTGGAAAATAAACTGAAAGAACAATGATACATACTAGTAGGGAAGAAGAAAAAAGGACTATTAACTATAAAATTTCTCTGTCTGGTTTGTATAATAGACACTGGAAAGTCTGACACCCAGATCCAATGGGACATAATCATAGAAAAAGATACCTTTGAGAAATTCAGCAAAGAGATAGTATAATGTCCTTAGAAACAAAAGTTTGTTGAACAGCTATATAATCTCAATTCTTCTATATGGCAGTGAATGTTCACCAGTCACCTTACACAGATGAAAAAGACAATTTAAGCCAGAGAGACGCGGTTCTATTGATGAATGCTAAGAATACCATAGACAGAATATAGGAATAATGTGGAAGTTTTAAAAACAATCAGAATTTCAAAGAAACTGATGCTAACAATCTGAAAGAGACAGTTGAAATTTATGGAACAAATAATGAAGAATTTAACTCACAAGCCATATTGGCAACAAGAGAGAAGCAGGGAGGAACAGTGACTAAACTAATTAATGAGTAAATGGATGGCAAAAACAAGGACAAAAAGGAATGACAGTGGTAAATGTGACAGCAATGAAAGACAGGAAGTTGTGGAGAGTGATAATTGCCCACATCTTGAAAGTATTTGGTATATATAAATAGGATAATACTAGCAGACATAGAATTTAAAATGAGTATTGGGATTCTAAATCTAGTCTTCAATATAGTCTCTTTCATTCTCAGCTGTGATATTCTACCTGTAAATGAAGTCATGTATACCTGTCTTGTAGAAAGTTCTTGGCTGCTTTTTTAGCCATGTGTAAGTTGTTGCTTTCACCTGATCTTCATTGGAGATCAGCTCTCCTCTAAATGACTCCTTCATCTGTGAGGACAAAGCCAGGATTTCAGAAGCTACTCTCTACTCCTTCATGGTACCTCTCAGCATACAAGGAACCCACTTTGCAAATAAATGAATAGCTAAGAGACTACGCTAAACTGCAGTCACTGCCGTGGCTCACCCAAAAGCTTTAACAGAATTTTGAAATGGCAATTATTTAAGTTGCAATAAAAAAAAAAGCCTGTTTAGCCTTATTCTCATTCACGACAGCATTATGAAGAGAGAGACCCGAGAAAAAAGGGTTAATATAAAAGGTTAGGGAAGGTAAGGATATAGAAAAGCTAAATTTAAAACAGAAGTGCAGTAAAGTGTCACATAAAATTCCCTGAAAAAGAGGTTAAAATGGTGTCTATTTAAACAGCATCATCATTAATATCATAATACTAATGATAATAATAAAAAATATAATATACTTATAA